>JAGFNQ010003237.1:0-15838 GCA_024364735.1 Boesenbergia rotunda | reverse complement strand
TTACTTTGTCGTCTGCTTTTAAACGTCTTCTCTGCTTCTTTGTGGTGTCACTAATCGATTGGTGAAAACTCCAATCGATTACCATATAGCCGTTGAACAGTACGGATCTCAGATGAACGGCTGTGATTACGCTATTTCGAACTTTAATCGATTGGCAGCCTTGCGACGGAAAAGTCGAACTTCCTTATTCCTCAAAGTTAGTTCACAATCATACCCCTCAGAATTAAGAGTAGCTTGAGAAGGTAATTGTCCTGATCTTTGGGCTTGCCCTTGTTCCATTTCACTAACCAAATGTCCCAGGTGTCTCTCAATGTTTTTAAGAGCAGAATCATATTTTTGTTGTTGCAAGAGTTGTTGTAACATCTCCTCCAGCCTTTGTTGTTGAGCCTCAAGCTCACTAGAATCCTCAAATTCTCCTTGATTGGCGTGGAACTCTTGTTGAACTTGGAATGTAGCATCAGGTTGCTCAAAATTATAAGTAGGCTGTGAATTCTGAAAATAGGACTGTTGGGGCTGATCAAATGATTGATTTTGCTGCTGGAAGTGCTGAAAATTGGTTTGACAACTTGGTGGAGGTTGCTGAAAATTGTAGCTCTGAAAATTCTGGTTCTGAGATGGAAATTGTTGTGGTGAGGGCTGAAAATTCTGATTGTAAGGCTGAAATTCTTGCTATGAAGGTTGGAAGTCTTGCTGATCATAATGAAATGGTTGTTGGAAATCTTGGAAATCCTGCTGGAACTGCTGTTGTGGCTGCTGAAATGGTTGACAATTTTGCTGACAATTAGAATTGTATCCTTGTTGAAAATTTTGGAATTGTGGCTGAAATGGTTGAAAATTTTGAAATTGCTGTGGTGGCTGCTATAATGGTTGAAAATTCTGAAAACCTTGTTGAAATTGTTGAAGTGGAGGCTGAAATTGATAATTTGGTTGCTGAAAATTTGAATTGGACTGCTGAAAATATTGATTTTGCTGCTGAAATTGTTGACACGGCTGCTGAAAATTCTGAAATGGTGGCTGTCCTTGTTGTGGGGGCTGTTGTGAATTCAGATGATTCCCCCAACCTGAATTGCAAGGAGATGAATAACCATTGGGTATTTGTTGGAACTCCATTTGCTTCACCAAAAACTTTAACTCCAACAATGAACTTTTGAGCTCTGATTGTTCAGTTGAAAACATTTTGAATGCCCTCTTGCAATCCTGTCAAAGAAACAAACAAAATGGCAGCCAATGTATACCAAAAAGATAAAGCAATCGAAATTAGAATCAAAGAAGATAAATATTAAACACAAGCTCAATTTAAACAAACTCAACTAGTTATTTCCCCGGCAACGGCGCCAAAAATTTGATGGACCCAATTACTATGCCCAAAAGCAATGTGTCACGATGAGCACTCAAATTTAGAAATTTATAAAGCTGAAAACCCTTTGGCTAACAAAGATTAAATGTAGTAGAGGGGCCTTAGGTCGTATTTTTCCAAGGACTAGTTGAATGAATGCTTAACTCGAGCTTGCAGGTTTATTTGTCGTTTGAATGTTTTGGGTTTTCTAATAAAATGGGTGTTTTTGTGATAAGGAAATGAAATGACAATATGAAATAAAACTTGGAACAAATAGGCTTAACTAAGCAAGGTAATGAACTAAGGAAGTGCAAGAACTAAACTTAACCTAATTGACAATGAAACAAGTAAATCCAAACTATAGAATTGAGTTTAAAGAACAAATTACAGGTAATAAGTTGCAAAGAATGAATTGCAAGGAATTAATTGCAGATTAAAGGAAGCTAGAACAAAACTTGGCTTAAGCACATGGCTTGAAATGTAATGGAAACAATTATAACGACTTGAAGAAAACAAATGCTTGAAACAAAATTACCCTAAATTAAGACATCAAATCAATTTATATCCAAGACTTCCCTTCGCCGTCACACGTAGGTTGAGCTATGAACCCCCTAGCTCAAAAACCACTAAAGGAAAGCTCCCCTGCTCGGCTGCTCTGTTCTACCCTTCCTGATCGGTCAACCCGACTGATCAGGCCTTCCTCTGATCGGTCACGGGACCGATCAGAGTCCTCCCTGTCAGATCAACCCGATCAGTCAGTAGCTGAAAGCGATTCCCGAACTCTCCCTTCTCAATCTGTTGGACGACGATCGAACTCAGAATCCATCAAAACGCTTCGAGAACCCCTCTCAACGCTTCAACAGCTCCGGCCGAGGAGATCCAGCGATCAACAAGGGATCGATCAGTGAAAACAAGGCTCTGGCGACACCCTCGCCCGATCTCCTTCAGCTGCGAGAAATCGTTAGCAAATATGAACTGGAAATCTTACCTCCGCGATCTGAGATCTTGAAAACAAATGAATTGATGTGGTCGCGCGATCTAAGGAAGAAAACTGATGAAGAAACGATGAAGAAATTGAAGAATAGCTACTCTGCGATCTGGCGAACTGCGACACGCGACGACCACGGAGAAGAAAGAGGGAATTCCCTTTTAATTAAAACCATTTGAAATTGAATGGCTGAGATTGTCCCGATCTCATCCAACGGTCGGATCTGCTCCGATCTGAACCAAACTCCCCAGATCTTGATCAATGGTCCTGATCTACCTGTCCTTAGCTCAGATCAACCAGATCTATGGCGGATGGCCCAGATCTTCCCTTCTTTTGAATGGATGGTCTAGATTCTCTTGAGCTTGATCCAACAGTCAAACTGCTTCTGATTTGGATGAAATTTTCAGATCTTGATCAGTGGTCATGATTGACTCTATCTTGAACTCGGATTGATCATAAATTGACCGATGGTTCAGATCTAACCGTTTCTTGATCGGACGGCTCATATTAATCCAAGCTTGATCACTTTGATCCGGATCCAATTCTGACTCAAGTTTGACCCAATCTGATCTAGGTCCATGATCATTTGAAGCCTACAAAATTAGATTTACAATTAATGCCAAAAATATCTCAAATATAGAAAGATTTGAATTAAAAACCAAAATAGAGGAAATACATGAAACCTTAAGTAAATGCAAACTTAAGCATATAATAGTGGATCAAACATGGATTTTAGAGCCTAAATTAATCAACAAAATGGTAGTTATCAGTATCCCTGCTATGCATCCAACATTGAAATGAAATCACAGCCAGAGGTAAAATCCGCCAGCCGATCAATGTGAGGCAATGGGTAACAGTCTTTAGGGCAGACTTTATTTAAATCACGGAAATCCATATAGATCCGCCATTTACCCCCGGGCTTAGAGACTAGTATAACATTCGCCAACCAGGTCGGGAATTGAACTTCTGTTATATGTCCGGCCTTCAGCAACTTTGCAATCTCCTCCCTGATTATCTTATCTTGCTCGGGTGCAAAGTGTCTTCGCATCTGCTTCACCAGTCGGGCTCCCGGGGTTATATGCAACCGATGCATGGCCAAGGCAGGGGGACTCCCTTGATCTCTTCAGTAGCCCATGCAAACACGTCCCGATGGTCCATTAAGCAGCTGATCAGACGACTACTCAGTTCTGGTGCAAGATTAGCAACAATTTTAGTGATTCCTCCAGCTTGTTGAGGATGAATTTGGTCCTCTTCGCTTTTGACCTACCTGATTTCCACTTTAGCCCCTTCTTCGTCTCGAGGATTAGCCAGGTCGATTTGCAACGCTTCATGCATCCTCGGGTTCTTGTGGGCTTCTATTCTGACCTCCCCACTATAGCACCGCCGGGAAGCCACTTGATCTCCTTTGACTTCGGCCGACCTGCTCGCCGACCGGGAACATAATCTTCTTGTGGTAGACTGAGACCACCGCCTGGAATAGGCTGAGTGCCAGTCGCCCCAGGATGACATTGTAGGACGATGGGGCATCCACAATCATGAAGGAAGTCCTCCTTGTCCTCTACAGCGTGTCGTCCCCCAGCGACAGAGACAGGGAGATCTGTCCTATCGGTTGTACCCTATATCCGTGAAGTCGAAGAGCAGAGTGGAGACAGAATGTAGCTCATCCTCATCGACCTGCATTGGTCCAGAGATGCCTTGTACAAGATGTTAACGGAGCTACCTGTATCCATGAAGATGCGTTTAACCTCGTAATTAGCTATTCTGACGAGGATTACCAGTGCATCTTCATGGGGGGCTTCCACGTCCTCCAGATCGTCATGGCCAAATGAAATAATCGTGCCCTGGCGCTTGTTTTGCTCGTCTCAATGGCATAGTTTTCCAGCCGGCGGGTATGAGCCTTTCTTGCTCGATGAGAGTCTCCTCCAGTCGGCCCTCCTGAGATTACTCCCACATGGCCCGATAGGTTCGCGTGCCGGAGCTTTACCCTTCTTGGGATCCCTTTCAGGGAAGATAGACTGGCGAGGCACTATCTCCCGACTTCTTCCCCTCGAACATGACTGGGACCGACGCCTAGATCTATCCTCCCCTGATTGTCGTCGATGAGGGGAAGGGCTTCGGCGAGGGGATCAATGTTGATACCCTGCTTTGTTCCACCGTTTGTGGGGCTTGGCATCCGCGTCCTTAGACCTCCTTTTCTTCAGGGTATAACACTCCTCTGTAGAGTGTGTTGTGCTGCCGTGGAAGACGCAGTACTTCTTCGGTGGCTCGGTCCCGCAGTGTCGACCGTCTCCACGAACCTCTTCTTACCGACTTAGTGATCCTTCCCGGGGCGAGGATCTTTTGACCAAGCTGGTGCGGGTGGTTCTCTCCTCTCAGATCGTACCGAGATCTGGATAGGGACATCAGCCGATCTTTACGGCGGGCGTGCTGCACCTCTTCGACATTAACATGCTTGACTGACCGCCCCAATAAGTCACCGAAGCTAGATGGTGGCTTCTTCACCAGCGACCGAAAGAAATCGCCTTCAGAGAGTCCTTGCATGAAGGCGCTGATAAGTATCTCTGAAGTAGTGGTTGGTACGTCTTGAGCCACTCAATTGAACAACTAGATATAGTTTTTCAGCGGTTCTTTGGTCTTCTACTTGAGGACAACAGGTTCAACGTCGTTTTCTGGTATCGCCGGCCGTTGGCGAAGTGGTGTAAGAAGACGGTTCTAAACTCCAAAAAAGAGTTTATCGAATTTTGGGGTAGCCGCTGAAACCATCTCTGGGCGGCCGCTGATAAGGTGTTCAAGAACACCCGATACTTCACATCATCTGTGTATTGGTGTAAGAGAGCCGCGTTCTCGAATTTACAGATGTGGTCCTCTGGATTCGTCTTCCCATCATAGTCAACAATTCCTGGACCGCGAAATTGCTTGAGCATGAGATCCGCTATGATGTCCGGAGAAAAAGGCGTAGATGGAGACTTCATGAGGGCTTTAGAGGCCTTGATCTTCCCCGACACCTCCTCCTGCCATAAAACGCTAGAGGCAACGGAATGTTCCCTCCCCATGTCTCCCAAGGAATCTCTCTGGGGAAATGGAGCTGTCATTTCCGGTCCCGCCGATGGCGAGACGATTTTTTATTTCGGTGATGCGAGGCCGACATTCTTGGGATTTCACTCTGCACCGAAGTCGCTAGTCGCGAGGCGGCTTGCTCGATCTGATGTTGTTTCAGCGCTCCTCTGACGGCGTTAGCGACTAAACAATCCAACTTCTCCCTTTGTTAGAATGATGGGTTGTCCCTCTAAATCTACCATCACGGTGCTCGTTCTGGTGCTTTGATATGTTTCCCACAGACATCGCCAAACTTGTTCTAGAAGAGAACGATAGGGATGGCGAGTCACCAAAGCGTAGCCCACGACGACGGTGACGGGGAGTAGACGTCCACGCCCTGTGAAACTAACACGAGTGTTAAAGTGAACGCACCGGGAGATTTTTTGGTGGAGCCCTCTCCGACGCTTAAGTCAAAAATCTTATCTTTTTCAGAGGACGACGAAGAATCAAATTTGCTATCAGTTCGGAATGCTTACCCCCTTATCTGAATGCCAAGGCATCTTATATACCTAAGGTCCTTATCACACGTGTCTCCACGTTCCTTAATCATCGGTTACTTGATAGATATCCTATCTTTTGGTCACGGCCGCTACGATCATTAAGGCCTTAATTACCGTGTGGACAATAATTATCCGATTACTTTCCTATTCTGGAAGAAGGAACGGATACTTGAGGTCGGGCTTTCTGACTCCTATGTTGATCTTTGGGCTCCACTCTCCCGAGTTAGTCTCGAAGTCTCATCTCCCGAGTTGACCTCGGGGCCTTCATCCATTTTCCTGAGATAGTCTCGAGAGCCCGATTCCCGGTCTGACCTCGGGAGCTTGCTTCCATTCTCCCGAGGTAGTCTCGGGAGCCCGATTGTCGGTCTGACCTCGGGGCTCTGGCTCGGCGTGCCCTACCACGTAGCTTTCTCGTGCCACGTGTCCACCCCGGGATGCTCATCCCTATCACTATCCATATGTATTTTTTCAGGATAGAGAGGACTTCTATTGTGACTAATTTTATGTCACTATCCCTTAGAGTACATGATTATGTTTTGTATAGAGTTCTCATTGCCTGTATTCTGCCTGTCACATCTCGAGATGTGCCAACCATCCGTCCGTCATAGTCTTTCATTCTTTATGCCTTACGATAGTGACTAGACATTGACATAACCTCCCATATATTCCACAAGATTGTCCTTACATTAGGCATTGTCACTAAGAAGAGAGTGCATATGCCCTACTATCACATCTTAACAACCATATTTTTAGCTATAGGCATTGACATCTCCCAGGGTCCACTCACTCCTCTGAGTGAGTATGATTTTATTGGCCAGAGGCATATGTTCCTAGTTCATATAGAGGTTAGTGCTCAGGGGGTTTTGACTTGGAGAGGGAGTGCTCCACCTATCGGACCTATCTGTTGGAACTTGGATGGCTAGAGAGGGGGAGTGAATATAGCCAGACACACAAATCGCTTTCACTTTGACAGATTCTGCACTTAGGGTTAGTAACACAGCGAAAGCAAAGGAAACAGAGAAATGCAGAAACACAGAAGAACAAAAACAAACTAAAGCAACAAACGAGATCGCTAACACCATGCCCAGTCCAAGCTACCAAGCCCTCCAGGCTAGGATTTCATCCAACTCCGTGCCCAGTCCCGACCAGGACTTAATCATAATCATCTCATGAACCTAAATTAAAATCGGTATCAACACCAAAATAACAATCAGGGTCAGACTGCATCAACAATCTCCCACTTTTTGTTGTTTGACAATTCGATTTTAAGTTTAGGGATTTGAAATCAATTTCTCAAATTTCAGAATCGTAGGAGAATCAGGATCCTCCCCCTACAACAATTAAACTCGTAGTAGTCCTAAACTTAGCCAACCACACTCTCCCACTTTGTCAAACACCGAAAAGGGTGTAGACGGGTTGTTAAGTTTAAACATACTCCCCCTAAACCCTAGGGGTTCTCCCAAAACAACAAAGATATGATTTAAATTTAAGGGTATATGAACACATATGATAAATATAGAGCATGATAAACCAATCATATGCATCATATGAAATCATAGCATGAAATCATAATCAAATAGCATGAAATCATGAAGGTAAACATCATAAACATAAGATAGTAAATCATACATAGAAATCAGGCATAAAGTCAGATGCATCACACAGCATCAGAATATAGTCAGGTACATGACAAATCCAAGACAGCAAATGGTCAGATGCATATCAATGCATCAAAGTATAGTCAACTACATCACCAAGACACACCAAGACATAATATGCAAGACAGTCAAATCACCAACCATGAAAACAAGATCAGCGTACAATCATAATCAATCATCGGTGGGGGGTCATCGGCCTGCATGGGGTCATCAGTCGTGTCATCGTCAGGTATGAAGGACCCCGGTGCAGTACTACCAGAGGGTGTAGCTCCATGAAACGTATGCTGGCGCCACTCGTCGTACCAAGTTTGCTGCTGGGAGTGAATCCCCAAGACGTCAGACTCTAAAGCATGGAGTCGGCAATCGAAGGATCGAAACTCCGACCGGACCTCCTCGTGCTAGAGCTCGGAGATGTGACACTCATGCTGCATCGTCAGCTCCAGCTCCGAGACCTGCCAGCGGATGTCAGGATCTGGCTCGTAGTCGTAGTCAGCAGTGGCGGCGGGCACCTCCGGATGTGCAGCCGGAGCTGCGGGTACTTGAACATGTGCGCCCCTAGGAAGCTCGGCAAGACCTCGCCCGTCCTTCCACACAAGACTCTGATCATCCTGCCCAACAATGATGCCAGATTTGGCAAACGCGCGTTTGCCCAATTGGCAATCCTGTCTCACCATGGGCACTGTCCTACCCTTGGTCACATCAACACCAACTGACTGAAGCCAGTCAGTGATGACGTGACCAAAAGGCATATAAACGGTACGGTGGCTGGGCTCTCTATAAGATATGATCAACTGAAAGATGCTCTCCATGATGTCAAAGTCCAAATGGCGGTGCATGCCATAGAGCATCAAACAGTGATACGGACGAATCTCAGTCAAGGGTTTGGAAGTGATCGGCAGAATACAATTGGTGATTATCTTGAAAGAATGTAATCAATAGGAGAAAGTCGGAGGGCTGCAAATGTAGAAAAATCAGGCCCTAACTCATCGATGCCAGCTGGTCTGGGATGGCCAAAGAAGTGCTCATAAATGCCATCAGGGGTGACGCCCTCAAATGGAGGCAGTAAGGGGTCAGAAATCTCTGGGTAGATGGAATAGAAATTAGGCGATCGTCGACCGCCAAGATACTCCGCCAAGACATCATAGGAAAAGTCAAGATTTCTCTTGGCTACCCGGGTCGTGAAGTCAAAGCCTCCCTGTGGACCTTGTTGCATATTATTGTAGAATTCAGAGACAAGGTCATAGTTGATTGTTCGCTCAAGGGAAAGAAAGAGTTCGAGGTTGTAAAACTCAATCACCTCGATGATAGAGGGACAATGTTCAGCCAAGAAAGGTCTATCAATAGACTGAGAAGAAAGAAGCTTGAAAGTCTGGGTCTGAAACGCTTGCTCAAAAGCAGCGTTAGGGAATCGAGAACTCGATGAAGGCTGAGGCCTTCGAGAGGGTGCGGATGAAGAAGGGCCTTTGCCCTTCGAGCTTCCCTCAACTGGTTCTTTTCCCTTTGAAGATTTCCTAAAGTTGGAATAGGAATCATGGCAACAGATTGGATCAAGATAAGTAAATCAACCATTGATAAGATCATGACACAAGTTGATAATCATGACACAAATTAAAGGATCACAAGGTTAAGGTTTGATCAATAAAAAGATTGGTCACGGCATAGAATAATCAAGTGAACATAAGGGTAAGACATTGATCAAATTAATCATAACAGAAAATGATCAAATGAACATAGGTTTAATCAATCGAATAGGGTTTGATCAATAGTCAGTGAGGTTTTAGGGTCAAGACAAGGGAGGTCACGGTAATGGCACACACATCACAAGAGAAAAATTTTGATTAGCACAAGCTCATAATTTATGAATTAATCTATAAGGTAAACCAACAAAAACGCTTACTTAGGTGCCATTTGAGTGAGATTTGCTTGAGAAGAACAGACTGTGCAAACGCAACTCAGCGACTCACACTGAAACCGATCGCAGGCACAGAACTCAGGAAGAAAGCCTGCGCAGACAGAGAGCTCGCAAGCCGGAGACCAAAGCTCTCGCCGAAGGAAGGATTCGCCGAACACACTTAGAAAGGAAGGGGAAGAAGGACTCGCACGGACAGGGAGAGGATGAGGGGTTTCGGCGCTAGGGCTTGGGAATGAAGAGAATAGAGAGTTAATAGGTTGGTGGACCGATCCACCAACCGAAATTTATTATGATCGAACGGATCGCCGTTCGATCTAGGAGCGCCCAGACCGATCAGGCTCCAGCCTGATCGGTCTGGCTTGGTCCTGATCGGTCGGGTGACCGATCAGGCAAGCCCCTGATCGGTTGGCCGATCGACCAGGGAGCGAACAGAGAGTTTGGGAGGTATTCTGTGAGCCTCCTGATCGGTCCGTGGACCGATCCAGGCCAACACAGTGAGATTTCGATGATTAATCAAGAAATTGCTTGATCGGTCCTTTGGGCCGATCAGACCTGCTCCTAATCGATCCGGTGACCGATCAGGCCACCTCCTGATCGGTCCGGTGACCGATCAGGTATCAGGAATTTTTTGATATGATTATCAGAGCTTGGGGCTCTATTCAAGCGGCTTAACATCCGAGAGCTATCATCAACAATGGCTTTGAGAGAAAGATTTAGCACTACTCGACCTCCCTTTTTTGATGGATCAGATTTTCAATATTGGAGGTCTCGCATGGAGTACTACCTCAAGACCGACATCGGAATATGTTTCTCCGTGAAGGAAGGCTTCAACCCTCCAAGAGATGCGGAGGGAAAAGAGTTGGAGTCTTCACGGTGGTCGGCTGAGCAAACACGAAAAGGAGAAGCCGATGCGAAGGCGGCGGTGGCTTTGCAATGTGGCATGAACAAAGACCAACTAATCAAGGTTGGTCCCTTTACAAGTGCAAAGGATTTGTGGAACAAACTCATCGAACTCCATGAGGGTACCCGAGATTCAAGAATAGCCAAGAGGGACTTGTTCCTCAACCAACTACAAAATCTCTCCATGAAGGAGAGTGAAACGGTAAGTGAGCTTCATAGTAGATTCAAGGAAGTCCTCAACGGTCTTCATTCTATAGACGAAAAGGTCGAGAACCGCGACCTTGTGAGGTATGTGTTAAAAGCTTTTCCAAGGAATGCTTTGTGGTCATCCATGGTCGATGCCTACAAGATTTCTAAGGATTTATCAATTGTAAAATTAGATGATCTATTTTGTGAAATGGAGCTTCATGAAATGGCTAACAAAGGCCCCAAGGAGAAGGGGATTGCCTTAGTTGCAGGGTAAAAGACCAACAAGAAGAAAAAGGAGAAGAAGAAGGAGAAGGAAGTCTCTTCATCTTCATCCTCATCCGAGTCCGAGTCCGAGTTCGATTCCGAGGAGGATGGCAGCGGGTCTTCTTCCTCCGAGATGACCAATTTTGTTAGAAGGATGATGAGGAAGAGTCGGCGCTTCAAGGGTAAAGGTAACCCTAGTGAAGTTAAGATTGATAGGTCTAATATTACTTGTTATGAATGTAGTAAGAAAGGGCACTTCAAGAAGGACTGTCCAAAGCTCAAGAAGAAGGAGGATAAATCCAAGATGAAGAAGAAGGCCTTGAAGGCCACATGGGATGAATCCTCCTCTAGTTCATCCGAAGAGGAGATGGATGAAAAGAGTACACGCCATGTAGCACTCATGGCAGTTGAAGGAGAAGAGAGCAGTGATGAATCCACCGACTCCTCGAACAGAGCTTCATCATCTTCGGATGATGAAGAGGTAATCTCTCCCGAATTGGACAAATGCTATAGAACCATTGCATGTTTAACCGATTTATTGAAAAAGTCCAAAGTAAAGATTAAATCATTGAAAGTAGAGGTTGAACATTGAAATCCTCTAGGGATGAGGATGTTGACGATTTGCATGTAGAAATGCTAGAAGATGAGAACAAGTCATTGAAGAGTGAAGTTGAGAGACTCAAGAGTGTTCTTGGAAATTCTCAACAAGCTCAAAAACTTTAGATATGATTTTGAATGCACAAAGGGTTGTCTACAATAGGGCTGGTATTGGTTACCGGCCTAAAGAACCATCATTTATGTCATTAATGTCTAGGACTGATGTTAGACCATTTAAGACTCCTAGGGTTCAAAGGAAAGTAGTCAAGGCCTCGGTGCCTAAGTCTTGCATAGTAGGTGCTTTAGGTCCCAAGATTTGGGTACCTAAATCTTCTATTTTTCGAATTGTGTAGGTCATGATTGAGGGGGAGCATCTATCAACTTGGTTCGTTGATAGTGGGTGCTTCAAACATATGACCGGTGATAGATCCTTATTCTCTACCCTTCAAAGAAAAAGTAGAGGTAATGTTTCCTTTGGTAACAATGGTAGTCTTAAGGTTATAGGAATAAGAGACATTCAAATATCCGAATGTCTTAGGATTAAGAATGTCCTTCTAGTCAAGGGGATGACATTTAATCTCCTAAGTGTCAGTCAATTGTGTGATGCAGGTTACACAATTGATTTTCAATCAAGTCAATGTCTAGTTAGACAACATGACATCTTTGACACGGTACTAGTAGGCACAAGAGTAGATAGCATTTATCAAGTTTCTTTTAAAAGTGCTACTAATGCTTTTGTTAAGTGTTTCATGTCAAGAGAAGATGAGTCCACCCTTTGGCACCGGAGACTAGCACACGTGAACATGAAGAATATCCGAAAGTTGGCCAACAAGGGATTAGTTCGTGGCTTACCAAGCATCAAGTATGAAAAGGATAAACTTTGTGATGCATGTCAAATGGGTAAGCAAACAAAATCTGCATATAAAGGTAAAAGCACTGTAAGTACTTTTACCGCATTGGATTTACTTCACATGGACTTGTTTGATTGTAGCACTATTATATCCTTGAATGGTAGTAGATATTATTTTGTTATCATTGATGATTTTACTATATATATATGGACCTATTTTCTAAAATATAAGGACCAAACCCTAGATGTATTTATTTCATTTTGTAGAAGAGTTGAAAACGAAAAATCATCAACAATTAAAACAATTAGAAGTGATCATGGAGGTGAATTTCAAAATCAAAGATTTTTAGAGTTTTGTCAAGAGAGAGGGTATAGACACGAGTTCTCTACTCCTAGAACACCACAACAAAATGGTGTTGTGGAGAGGAAGAACCGGGTCTTACAAGAGGCTACACGAAGCATGCTCAATGAGTACTCATTACCACGGTACTTATGGGCCGAAGCTGTAAACACAGCTTGCTACGTGCAAAACCGTGTCCTCATCCATAGATTCTTAGGAAAGACTCCTCATGAACTTTGGTTTGGAAAACCACCTACAGTTAAACATCTTAGGGTGTTTGGTTGTAAGGTGTTTATTCTAAACACCAAGGACCATCTTAGGGTGTTTTGTTGTAAGGTGTTTATTCTAAACACCAAGGACCATCTTGGGAAGTTCACAGCGAAAGCTGATGAAGGGATAATGGTCGGGTACTCCCTCGTCAGCAAAGCTTACTGAGTCTACAACAAGAAGTCTAAATTAGTTGAAGAGTCTTCTGATGTTGTTTTTGAAGAAATTCCAAAAGCAAATGATCAACCAGAAGATGTCGAAGGAGTTCAATTCGAACTTAGGAAACTAAGTTTGGATGGAAGTCCATGTGTTGTAGATAGTAGTGATGAGTCTGATGACAGTGAGCCTAGACAACCCATAGATCAGCCGGATCCTGAGGCTGAGCTTGTGTCTAGTGAAACCATTCAAGAAGCACAACCAACACCAAGGCAAACTAGGTTAGCCTCTAGCCATCCCCAAGACCAAATTGTTGGAGACATCCTTCATGGGGTTAGGACTAGATCATTCTTTAGGAATAAGGCTAATGAAGTTGTCCTAATTTCCAAAATTGAACCTTGAAAGATTGACGAAGCATTAAATGATCCCGATTGGATCATTGTCATGCAAGATGAACTAGGTCAATTCAAAAGAAGCCAAGTATGGGACTTAGTCCCTAGACCTAAGAAGACCACCATTATTGAAACCAAATGGGTCTTCAAGAATAAATTGAACCATAAGGGAGAAATCATAAGAAACAAGGCACGCTTACTAGCCAAGGGCTATAGTCAAGTTGAAGGCCTTGATTATGATGAGACCTATGCTCCCGTGGCACGATTAGAGTTCATCCGATTGATGCTTGCATTTGCAGCACATCGTGGTTTCAAACTATATCAAATGGATGTCAAATCGGCCTTTCTAAATGGTTTAATAAGAGAAGAGGTCTATGTCGAACAACCTCCGGGGTTTGAGAGTACCGAATTTCCAAACCACGTGTTCAAGCTTAAAAAGACACTCTACGGCCTTAAACAAGCACCCCGAGCTTGGTATGAGCGGTTGTCGACATTTATGATTGAAAAAGGTTTTGTGAGAGGACAAATAAACCCTATACTATTTCTACGGAGAGATTGTGACAATATATTTGTAGCCCAAGTGTATGTCGATGACATAATTTGTGGCTCAAACAACAAGTGCTATTTAAATGAATTCATTGGCCACATGGAGAGTGAATTTGAAATGAGTCTAGTGGGAGAGTTGACTTTCTTCCTTGGACTTGAAATCAAGCAAACTCGTGACGGAATCCATATGCACCAATCAAAATACACACAAGAGATGCTCCGAAAATTTAACATGAGTGATTCGAAAGAGGTAACCACTCCCATGGCTACAAACACACGTTTAGACAATGATGAGAGTGGTAAACCAGTTGACCTAACTCAATATCGGAGCATGATAGGTAGTCTGTTATACCTTACAGCTAGTCGACCTAATATACTTTTTGCTGTGGGTATGTGCGTTAGGTATCAAGTTTGTGCCAAGGAATCTCATTTAATTACTGTGAAGACAATTTTGAGATACCTTAAGGGCACAATTGGAGTTGGTCTTTGGTACCCCCACACCGAATCATTTGACCTAATTGGCTACACCGATTCCGACTATGCTGGGTGCAAGTTGGATCGGAAGAGCACGAGTGGGGGTTGCCAATTCTTAGGATCATCACTAGGTTAGTTGGTCAAGTCGGAAGCAACATTGTGTTGCTCTCTCCACAACTGAGGCAGAATATATCGCCATGGGAGAGAGTGTATCACAATTGTTGTGGATGATTCATACACTAGAGGACTATGGATTAAGCTACAAGGGTGTGCAAGTGTTGTGTGACAACATTAGCACAATAAACCTAACCAAGAATCCAGTCCATCACTCTAGAACCAAGCATATTGAAGTGCGTCACCACTTCATTAGAGATCATGTTGCTAGAGGAGACATTGTACTCTCACATGTAGAGTCCAAATCAAATCTAGCAGACATTTTCACTAAACCACTCCCCGAGAATGAATTTAGTTTCTTACGAAGGGAATTGGGAATGTGTCGCGCTTCATAGGATTGAAAAGCATTCAAAACCCTTCATGATCAATTCGAATTGTTGGGAACAATTATTGGGTAACTTGGGGGCATCTCACACAAACTATAAGGATTAAGAAAACGTTTTTGTTTGCTAGAAATGGGGTGAGATGCTATGATCAACCTAATTACTCTAAATGTTCATGCATCCCTTGAGGAATTAGGTTGACGAGATAATGATCATTAAATTGACCAAGTATGGGGAAAACCAATGCATAACATATGTGTATTTGGCTCCATGATCATACTTGGACATTCCAATCAAGGAAACTTGATTGGAGACTTTATTTTGATACAAACTTGGTTAAACTTTGAATGGATGTTTGTGTTTGCATTTGACTCCACTTGGTTAGAGCAAATTGATTTGCTAAACCCATAAGGATCCTTGATCCTTGTTCAGGGATCAAGTATAGTCGAGGGAACACCTCTAAGGTCGATAATCTTCCATCAAATCGTATCGAAATTCATTTGGAAGTCTGAAACATAAGATTCAGAATCGTATCAAAAAATTCCTGATACCTGATCGGTCACCGGACCGATCAGGAGGTGGCCTGATCGGTCACTGGACCGATCAGGAGCAGGTCTGATCGACCCAAAGGACCGATCAAGCAATTTCTTGTTAATCATCGAAATCTCACTGTGTTGGCCTGGATCGGTCCACAGACCGATCTGGCTCCCTGTGGTGATCGATCCACGGACCGATCAGGAAGCTCACAGAATACCTCCCAAACTCTCTATTCGCTCCCTGATCGATCGACCGACCGATCAGGGGCTTGCCTGATCGGTCACCCGACCGATCAGGGGCTTGCCTGATCGGTCACCCGACCGATCAGGACCAAGCCTA
>JAGFNQ010003236.1:155406-413548 GCA_024364735.1 Boesenbergia rotunda | reverse complement strand
GTTAGGTCAGGTTGACCTAGGTTTGACTAGGCTCAGGTGAGCTTGAGTCTAGCAAGCTCGGGTGAGCTTGAGGTGTATGTTTCGATGTTTGACATTGATGTTTGAATTTGATAATTATGTTGAATGTCTGTATGGTGTCAAGTGGGTCAAGGTTGACTGGAGACTTGACTAGGTGAAGTCCAGGTGGATCGGGGAGATCGTGCGCTGGCATGGGAAAAGACCTAGTGGGACTAGGCACACCTAGTGGGACTAGGTGAAGTCCAGGTGGATCGGGGAGATGCGCTGGCATGGAAAAAGACCTAGTGGGACTAGGCACACCTAGTGGGACTAGGTGAAGTCCAGGTGGATCGGGGAGATCGCACGCTGGCATGGAAAAAGACCTAGTGGGACTAGGCACACCTAGTGGGACTAGGTGAAGTCCAGGTGGATCGGGGAGATCGCACGCTGGCATGGGAGAAGACCTAGTGGGACTAGGTGAAGTCCAGATGGATCGGGGAGATCACATGCTGGCAAGGTGGAAGTCTACCGAGAGACTAGACCTAACTCGAGTGTTAGGCAAACCTGGTGGGGAATCAGGTTAAGTCCTAGTTGGGAACTAGGCAGAAGAAGTCCAGGTTGGTCAAAGGGGTTGACCGTAAAATCGAGGTTGGTCAAAGGGGTTGACCGTGAACACAAGTTAGGTTGGTCTCAATCGATTGGGTGATCGATTGGGTTGTTGTCTCGCGAAAACAAGAAGGATTTTAATCAATTGGGTAATTGATTAAGAAGGATGGTAATCAATTAGGTAATTGATTAAGGAGGATCTTAATCAATTAGGTAATTGATTAAGGAGAAAGTGAATCGATTGGGTAATCGATTAAGAGAGTTTGTTGCGAGAACAGAAGGTGGCTGAATCGATTGGGTAATCGATTCAGCCTTCTCTTAATCGATTGGTCAATCGATTAAGGGCAGTCTTAATCGATTGGGCAATCGATTCAGTTCAAAAACTAGCAGTTGAACGGCTAGTATGACGTGGTAATCGATTGGGTAATCGATTAGGGAAACCCTAGGCATCGGGTATAAGAGTTTTCACGCAGGTTTTGAGCCACAACTCTTCTCCCATTTTTCCTTCTTCATTGGTGCCATCTCAAGGGAAGTCTTGGAGGTTTTTGCTGCTGCATTTCCAAGTTCTAGAGGCAACCACAAGCTGAAGATAGCAAGGAAAGCAAAGAGAGATTATTCATTGTAAATCTTGTAAGATTTCATTTTGTGTTTGCTTTGATTCTTGTTGTATCTTTGTGAAAGCTTGTAAGAGGTTTCTCCACCTCAAGAAGGAGATCTTTCATAGTGTATGAGAGAGTGAGGAGAGTGGATCCTTGGATTAGTCACCCGACCGGGGTGGATACCAAGTAAATCCTTTGTGTTAGCGTTTGCTCGAGTCTTCCGCCGTGACAAATCATCACGAAGCAAATCGGAGCTAATCACCCCCCCCTCTAGCTCGCCAATCGGTCCCAACAAGTGGTATCAGAGCGAGGTTGCTCTTCATTGGACTCATCGCCAAGAGGGCAAGAGCTAGAGGAAGAAGAAGAAGTTGGAAGAAACCCTAATTTCAAGAAAATCATCATCAAAAGGGTTCAACTTCAAAATGGAGTTTGGCTATGACACAAGGGCACCTCCACCATTCGACAAGGCAAATTTCAATCTTTGGAAGTCAAAGATTGAAAATTTCTTCATGATGGAGATAGAGCAATGGTTTGCTCTAATGGAGGGTTTTGAAGCTCCAACAAGCACAAAAGGGAAGCTCCTCAAGAAAAGCAAATGGAATGAGGAGCAAATCAAGAGATGCGAGGCCAACAACAAAGTGACCAAGTTATTGGTCAACCTATTGCCAAGCACCATCTTGGACAAGATTGGAGAATTCAAAGACGCCAAAGAGCTTTGGAGCACATTGGCAAGGCTTCATGAAGATCCCTCCACTGTACCAAGTCAAGAAAAATCCGAAGAGTGAGATTCATCAAGTGAAGAGGACTCGGAAGTTGAGAGGTGCTCAATATCCGAAGACGAAGCTCAAGAAGCCTCCACTTCAAGGGTTGAAGAGGAGCAAAATGTTCCATTGGCATCGGATCAAAGAAAAGCGTCAACATCTTCATCTGAGGTCAATGAAGAAGAGGAGGAAAAAGAAGAAGCCTCCACCTCTAGGATTGAGGGGGAGCAAAGGTCATTAACTCCGGAAGAAGAAGAAGTATCTACTTCCGGATCAAGTGAAGAGTCATGCCATATCCCTACAAGCAAAGGTATAAAAATTTCAAGTTGTAAGAATAAAAATCATATCATTTGTTTTGAGTGTAGGGAAAGAGGACACTATAAGAGTAAGTGTCCAAAATTGGTCAAGAAGAAGGTGCTAGTGGCACTCAAGACCAAAGAGAAGCCAAAGGAGGTCGACCCCGTGGCAAAGAAGGATAAGAAGCACATTGTGTGCTTCTCATGCAAAGAAAAGGGACATTATCGAAATCAATGTCCAAAGGGGAAGAATTCCACCAAGGCTAAAAGGAGGAGCTCAAGTCAAGGGGGAGCCTCCAAGAATAACACTAAGGTACCATTAGGTAATGGTACTTATTTAAATCATGATAATATGCATGCTAAAAATAATTATTATCATTTCAATGCTATTTATCATGAAAATAGGAGGTATGAGAAACCAAAAGAAAAATATAGAGCCTTTCATGCTAGGTCTACCACAACCAAGGATAGGGAAGATTTTAGATCATCTAAGGATAGACCTACCCAATCCAAGGCCAAAAAGAAAAATTACCAAGGCTATATTAGAAAACCAAGCCTTGAGGAGGTAATGATTGAAAATCAAGTTTTGTGGTCAAAACTTGATAAATTAGAAAAATCCCTCAAACGAATAGAAAATCTATTTAAGGGATCTAAGGATCAAAACCTAGATTTAGGAAATCAAGAACCCTCTAGGAGCAAGAGAGGTTTGGGGTACAAACCTAAGACTAAGGATGATGGTTCATCCTATCATAGAGTTCCATATAAATATGGAACTAAATCTAGGTCTAGGAGTCAAGTCAAGGTCGCAAGGGAAGCCATCCCTAGAGTTGACCAAGACAAGACAAAGGTGACTAAGGGCTTCGGAGAAGCCTAAGAAAGTCTTCAGAAGGTATCAAGGGAAGTCATCCCTAGTGAATACCTAGAACACCCAAGGAGCACCAATAGATTTTGGGTTCCTAAGAGTGTGTTCGCCACACCCTAGATAGGTCTAGGGAGTGTCAACTCTAATTGGAAGGGTAGTTAATCCAACCTTGATGAAGTTGACACTTTGGGACATTTTCAAGGAATTATTACCCTTGAAAATGAAGGATTCATTTATTTACTCTAGGAGGAGTAAATATGTGCCAAACTATATTTTTGAAGATTAATCTTGATAAAGTTGGCACAACTAGGTTAGAATCCAAAGATAGGCCAAGTTGGGGAGTTTTGACTTTATCTTGGAAATTAGGGTAAATTTAGGATTATCAATGGCTTAGCGATGAGTTATTGATACTTAGATAGGAAATCTAGGTATTTTTCTTTTATGCTTATATGCCATGTTTTGGATGCCCTATCACATGCCATGACATCATAATCCATATCTCATATTTTATTATGAGAATATTACATGTCATGTCATTCATGCATCATTTAGCTATAATTTCTTTTGAAAAACCTAATATGATGCATGTCATAGTCATAATCATGCAGTTAGTCAATTTTAATTGAAATTAAGGACATTGGCATTAATTGACATCCAAGGTCGATGATCAAGGTTTATAATGCCTAGGTAGAAATGCATGAACCCTAAGATTAGAAAGAACATGACTTTCACATCTCATTAAGACTATAAGATGACTTGTATGTATTTTTGAGACACATTAGAAACAAGTGAGATGTTAGGGAGATGAACATGACTTTCACATCTCACTAAGACTATAAGATGACTTGTATGTATTTTTGAGACACATTAGAAACAAGTGAGAGTTAGGGAGATGAACAAAACTCAAAGTATTGATAAAGTGCACTTATTTGAGTTTTAGTATCATCAAAATATGAAATTCAATGAACTCCAATCATTGGGAAAGCTAATGTATAAGTCATGTGCATTTAGCCCAAGGAACATGGTTGGATATTGTTTTTGAAAAACATTTTAAAACTATCTTGGAAAACCTTGGTGAAGACTATCTTTTGATAGCACTCATCATTGATGAAATGGATACAAAATAGAGTAAAACATTGAAATGTTTCAATGGTTTCTAATTTTGTGTCAATCTTTGAAAAAGAAGGTTATTTTCATAGAAAATTATTTTTCCTTGATAGTATATGGTATAAATAATGTCTACACGATATTTTAGGATTTTTCGAATTTTGTAGAATTATTTAGGAGTTTCTGAAATTCGAATCTGAAATTGTTTTCAGATTTCAGAAACTCTCAATCGATCAGGTGATCGATTGGGGCAGTAGCCAATCGATTGGTCAATCGATTGGTGGATCTTTTTGCGTGCACAGAAGCTCGCGTAATCGATCATCTGATCGATTACAGTCAGCCGTAATCGATCTGTTGATCGATTAAGGCTAGTTTAATCGATTGGTTCCCAACACCAATCGATTGGTGAGACTGAAACTGTCAGTTTTCAGTCCATTAACCCATTTTTGAGTAACCTACCAATCCCTAACCCCTTGGAATACATTTATAAGTATATTTGGGTAAATTTCATTGTGAAATCAAAAAGGGAAACGGTTCGGTGAACATTTAAGGGTTAAGGAGAGGTTTTGGTTCAAGTTTTGAATCCCAAAATCTCAATCACCTCAAGTTGAGTTTTCCTAAAGGTTTTAGGAACTCAAAAATCATTGTTGGTGCAATGATAGAGGTTTAGAGCATGTTTTGAGGGGGAGGTCTTCCTTAACAACATGTGGTTGCTTCCTTAACAAAAGTATGGGATTTTCATTGTGTATACCTTTGACCATATAGACTTTCAGGGAGAGTGTTTGATGTGTGTCAAAGGGGGAGAAAATTGAAAGGCTAATAGGGTTTAGTCTTTCTCAAACATATTGTCAAACATCAAAAGGGGGGAGATTGTTGGTGCAATCTTGGTTAGGTCAGGGTTGACCTAGGTTGACTAGGCTCAGGTGAGCTTGAGTCTAGCAAGCTCGGGTGAGCTTGAGGTGTATGTTTCGATGTTTGACATTGATGTTTGAATTTGATAATTATGTTTGAATGTCGTATGGTGTCAAGTGGGTCAAGGTTGACTGGAGACTTGACTAGGTGAAGTCCAGGTGGATCGGGGAGATCGTGCGCTGGCATGGGAAAAGATCTAGTGGGACTAGGCACACCTAGTGGGACTAGGTGAAATCCAGGTGGATCGGGGAGATCGTGCGCTGGCATGGGAAAAGACCTAGTGGGACTAGGCACACCTAGTGGGACTAGGTGAAATCCAGGTGGATCGGGGAGATCGCACGCTGGCATGGAAAAAGACCTAGTGGGACTAGGCACACCTAGTGGGACTAGGTGAAGTCCAGGTGGATCGGGGAGATCGCACGCTGGCATGGGAGAAGACCTAGTGGGACTAGGTGAAGTCCAGATGGATCGGGGAGATCACATGCTGGCAAGGTGGAAGTCTACCGAGAGACTAGACCTAACTCGAGTGTTAGGCAAACCTGGTGGGGAATCAGGTTAAGTCCTAGTTGGGAACTAGGCAGAAGAAGTCCAGGTTGGTCAAAGGGGTTGACCGTGAAATCCAGGTTGGTCAAAGGGGTTGACCGTAAAATCGAGGTTGGTCAAAGGGGTTGACCGTGAACACAAGTTAGGTTGGTCTCAATCGATTGGGTGATTGATTGGGTTGTTGTCTCGCGAAAACAAGAAGGATTTTAATCAATTGGGTAATTGATTAAGAAGGATGGTAATCAATTAGGTAATTGATTAAGGAGGATCTTAATCAATTAGGTAATTGATTAAGGAGAAAGTGAATCGATTGGGTAATCGATTAAGAGAGTTTGTTGCGAGAACAGAAGGTGGCTGAATCGATTCAGCCTTCTCTTAATCGATTGGTCAATCGATTAAGGGCAGTCTTAATCGATTGGCTAATCGATTCAGGTTCAAAAACTAGCCGTTGAACGGCTAGTATGACGTGGTAATCGATTGGGTAATCGATTAGGGAACCCTAGGCGTCGGGTATAAGGGTTTTCACGCAGGTTTTGAGCCACAACTCTTCTCCCCTTTTTCCTTCTTCATTGGTGCCATCTCAAGGGAAGTCTTGGAGGTTTTTGCTGCTGCATTTCCAAGGTTCTAGAGGCAACCACAAGCTTGAAGATAGTAAGGAAAGCAAAGAGAGATTATTCATTGTAAATCTTGTAAGATTTCATTTTGTGTTTGCTTTGATTCTTGTTGTATCTTTGTGAAAGCTTGTAAGAGGTTTCTCCACCTCAAGAAGGAGATCTTTCATAGTGTATGAGAGAGTGAGGAGAGTGGATCCTTGGATTAGTCACCCGACCGGGGTGGATACCAAGTAAATCCTTTGTGTTAGCGTTTGCTCGAGTCTTCCGCCGCGACAAATCATCACGAAGCAAATCGGAGCTAATCACCCCCCCTCTAGCTCGCCAATCGGTCCCAACAGAGTTCAGCTATTATGTTCTTCGTTGCCATGCTCTAACATAAATAAACGCATTATTTAGTTATTCACTGTAACTCATATGCATGTAATCAATAACTAACTCATTGTAAATTAGAGTTGGTTTACAAAATCAAGTGGTAACTATGTTCCCACTCATCCTCTGTATATCCAATCTAATAGACATTGATTAGTTATTTTACATACATCCCATCATATGAACTAATCATAAATGAACTTATCATTGAAATGAACTAATCATTAATATGTTTGTTAACACATAACAAAACTTTTCATAGAATAAAATTGTTCATACACAACGACAGTAACTTACTACATTACTAAAAAACACTGAGCAAGTACTATTTGTACATAACAACAGTAACTAAGACAAACTCTAATAAACTAGATAAGTTAGTACTACTCCCACTAGGACAAAGACTAGCGCGGTGGTAAATACTATCCCTTTCATCCCAGACTTGATGAGAGGTAGTTTAACTTCAGGATCCTCCACCGATTCTATAGGATCCTCCTCGAATTCTTCAATTGGATCCATCTCTGGATCTTCTTCGAATTCTTCAAGATCCTCCTCGATTTCTATAATTGGATCCATTTCTGGATCCTCTTCTAGTTTGTCCTCCGAGTCTTCCAGATCTTCTTTCGAAAAGTTTAGGCGAAGTAGTTCTCTACACAGCTCGGTATATGAGATACGCCCCTCAAAGCATCCCCAGATACATCTTGCAGCTGTTCCACCACGCCTCGGCAATGAACGAATCAATGCCCCGATCCGGTAGTTATCTAGGACTGGAAACTCTTCCTGTTCGAGTTTCCAAAATAGACGATCAAGCCTTCCCATATGCCCTTGGATGCCTAGATGTGGGCGGTAGTCAATCTCCTCTATCTGTTCCCTTAGCTCATTCCGTCGCACATCGCGACGAGTCATTGTGGTAATAAATCTTGGCATCTAGAATTGAAATACACAATGTCAGTACAAAACCGACAAACCAGTAACAAAACTGGTTCAATTCCATTCACAATTATGCATAAACCCACAAAGTAATAAACAGATAAGAAAAATAAATTTTCTTGATTTGGGATCTCTATTGACTAACACCTTGGGCTAATCGATTGGGAAATCGAATCCTTAGTCTGGGTTCATTATCCTCATTAGAACTAATCTAATCGGACATGGATGACTTACCTTAGTCGTTAGCTCATTTAATTCAAAGTCAATATCTATTGATCGAACCAAACAAATCGGCTCTGGTTTGTATTAAACTGATCTGATTAAATTAACTAGTGGTTTGAACTAGATCCTGATTTTATTGGATCAATTTGGTCTAGTCAAACCAACTAATGGTTCGAACTAGACATAAACATAGTTGGATCAAGTAGGTCTGATTAAATCAACTAATAATTTAAATTCCAGTTGAAATGAACCAACTTAATAGGATTTAATTAATTCTAATTAAAATCCAATCCATTTAATCAAATTTTGGTCAAGTTCCAATAGCTAATAGCCAAATTTTAATACAAATTTAACTAAGCAATAAGCTATTTAATTAAAGCACAAAGCTAACTAAATTTAATAGAAGCAAACAAAAAAACACATGTAATTTAATTAAAGCACATGCAAAAATTTTTCAACAGTTTAAAATTTTCATGCAAGAAATTTTTTTTTAAAATTTTTTTCATTGGTTTTTTTCACCGTTTTATTTTTCTCGAGTTTGCTTCCGCCGCCTGCATTTTTTTTCGGCCATCCAAAGTTTTCACCGCGACGAACGCAGGTAATCGATAGTGTGCAATACAACCGAGTGGGATCGTCGGTTCACAACGCTAACAATTATTTTACCGACTTGAAAAAAAAATCTGCCAACACAAAGTCGACCGACTCGAAAAAAATCTGCCGACACAAAGTCGACCGACTTGAAAAAAATCTGCCGACACAAAGTCGCGATTTTCCGACGAATTCCGACGAAGTTTTTTTTCATGCTACTTAGAATATCTACATGCTCTGATGCCAATGTTAATCTTCTAATGCATGAAATCGTGAACGAATCTACATATTGAAAAACGGTAAACACTTACAGTGGATTCAACGCGTCCTTCGTTGTTCTTCGCGCTTGTCGTCGGAAGAACGATCACGAGTCGGAAAGTCCTTCAACGTCCACAAATCAAATCCCTCTTCCGACACAATTTTCCTCTGTGGAAAACTCGTTGCCGAAAGCTCCTCGGATGCTTCCGATGCGCTTCTTGTCTCTTGCACACCTCTTGCACTTGAATGAACCCTTTACCCCCTCTTTATATAGGAGAGGATAGGGGGTAGAAGTAGTGGAGAGGGAGGGACAACAAGCCCCACTCCCTTGGCAACGTGTGCAATTACTGCACACGTTGCCCCACTTCTATCACTTGCTACTCCATATCGTGTTAGTACATGTTATTGATGACATCAATGTGTTATTGTCTTCTCAACGGCATGACTCCACAAAATTAACTTGGCTCTAATACCACACTGATGCAACAGATAACTATCGATTCTATTGATTTACACACAAATATCGAAAATAATCTTCTAAATCCTGTTGATTTTGCTGAATGCCAAGAGATAGACAATTAAACTCGATATATTAATTAAAAACTCTCTTATATCAACTTAAATTAGTGTTTATATAGACTCCAAACATATAACACAAAAAAAGATAAAACAAATATTCATAGAAAGGGGAAAATATAAATATATTAAAAAATCTAAAATATCGTAAACGGATTCAAAATTCAAAACTATAAAAGACAAAAATTAACAAAAATACTCTAAATACTAAACTCAATAACAATGATAAGACGATTAAATTTCTCTTTAGGAATCCCGTATCATTGGCACCACAAAAATAGTCAAGCTCTTTCGTTGCCTTGCCTTTATCTTTGCGTCATTGCTGAGCTCATAAAAAATAGTCAACGTTACTAACAAAGAAGGTAAAACTCTACTCTTTTACTTCTTTCTCATTATCTTCTCCTCTCTATTCTTGTCAAAAGTAACCGTCCTCCAAGAGGAGTAAGTAATTTCTTTCTTTTTTTTATTTTATTAATTAAAAGAGAGTTGTAAAGTATAAATTTATTTTATTAGGTTATTAGTTAGGATGATTATTTAGATAGTAATAAAGATAAGCATGTTAAATATTATGAGAAAGCGAAATCCTAAATGATTTTTCAACTTTAAATCATAAATAAATTTTGAAGATCAACGGATCTTTGTTTCAAATAGATCTTAAGGCTAAGGCTAAAATTTTAAAATTTAGGTTCATATTTCAAGTCTTTAAAAATCATCATTCCTAGTAGAAAATCCTAATTACATCACTAATAGTAATATTTTGATTTTGATCAATATTAATAATATTGTTTATAGTACTTAGTGTTCAAAGTTCTTATAATATGGATATTTCGTCACTAATCAACATCGATAGATACCAATCAATATCATGTTATAACTGCTATAAATCATCGCTACTGCAATATAGATTTTATTTTTGTCAACACTAATTAGTATTATAATTGATAATAGCAATGAAATCCTAACAACTATAGTTGCTTAGATGTAGCCGTTTCAAAAAATATAATGGTGATGGAATGTTTTTTTAATAATAAATAAAAAAAAATAGACGTGTTTTTTTTACGAATCCAATAATAAAAAAACATCCTTTTAACTTTTCTCCTAAAAATTTTCTATTATAAATTAATAGTGATAATTATCAAATAAATAAATTTTTATTGCATTATTCACCTTTCATCCATTTAAGCATAATTTTAAAAATTACTAAATATTATAACTCTCTTAACAAATTGCGGCCGGATCGCAATCACGATCCGTCCGCAATTTTAGTATGGACCAGAGATTTTGGGACTAGAGGATCCCTGCCCCCTCTTCCTTGCTCGCTCGATCCAAAGCGACTTCTAATTAGAGCTGAATACAAATTAAGTTAAATCGAATTGTATTGATCGAATTTAAAAATATGATACGGTTAATTCGATTTTTGTTTTTTTTGTTAAATTTAATTCGATTTTGGATTAATTAGGTTGAAATTTAATTTTAATTTTAAATTTTATAATTTGATTAAATCTAGTAAGAATATTAATTTAATTTTTTATTTAAAAATATAATTAATTAAATAATTTTTTATTATAATCAAATAAATTTTTGTTAATTTAATTGAAAATTAAATTAATCAATAAAATATGGATTCGTTTGATATTTTTAGAATTGATGAGTTTGAAAAATATTATATTTATTGGATTTTCTATATATTATTGATGTGCTCGAAGACTCGTTGGGGTGCGACTACGAGGTTGCCGAGGTTAAGGAACTCTCAAACGAGATTCTCTTAAACTCATAATTCATCGGCATGACGAGGAAATCCTTCGATCGTCGATTGTACACTATCGACAGTTTTAAATCGTCATCCCGAATCAAATAATATCCTAGGAGAATGGTAAATGGATCGGGATCATCGCAATCACGATCTCACCGGATTTGACAGTAAATTTGACAAGATCATGATTACGATGATCTCCGACAAATTTACTATACCTTCCAGCAGTATCTAATCGACCATCGGACGAATTGTCAGTTATCGGCGACGAGACATGGTAACAAAGAAAATTTCGGAACGAAGGATTCGTGCTGAGAACTCTCGCCAGCCGACGTTGTCGGCCTCTAGATCGAGCTTGCCGAAGTGGAGATGCCCAACCTTAAGGCCTGCCGCCCGCCATCGCTCGTGATTCCGCCGCGGTCTATGCCTGGAAAGGCGAGACTCTGTCCGAGTACTGGTGGTGCACCGAGCGATGCCTCGATTAGGGCGACGACGGCGGCCCTGATCTCATCGTCGACGACGGCGGCAACGCTACACTCCTCATCCATGATGGCGTCAAGGCCGAAGATTAGTATGAGAAGTTGGGAAAGGTGCCAGATCCTACCTCCAAGGCACGTACAACGACGAGTTCCAAATCATGGTTGGAATCAACGTCAAGCGGATCTACCAGCTGCAGGGCTAGCGGCACCCTTCTGTCCCCTGCAATCAACGTCAACGATTCCGTCACCAAGAGCAAGGTGATTCTTGTTGACCTAAAATTGTATTTGTTCTATGCCGATCTGCATTTCTCGAGCTTTGGATCCAAATCTAGCTACAATTTTGTTGTTTCACTTTTACGTAAAATCTAAATCCGTTGTTTCTCGTTTTGATCGGATGCTCCGGTTTCGACTGCTATAATTTGGCGTAATATAGTTCCCATGTTTGTTGGTATAATCTGTGACAAAATAATTCGTCCGCTTGGTGATCTTCACATTCCATTCAAGAACCGATAATGATTGTCCCCAGCTCCATTTGAAATTTGGATCCAGAAGTTTCACTATTACTTTTTACTGCAATACTAATGAACAGTTGTCCGTAACATTGGCCACTTTGATGTTAAAATGTTTCTCTTCAATCCCACAGACTACTCATTGTATACAAAGCTTCGAGCATTCAAACAGAAAACTACTCAAGACTTTAACCCCAAAAGAAACTTAACATCCTCTGAAATTAACCACGAGGCTTATCAAATTAGGTCAAATGAAGATTTGTTTATAATGTCTGATGCTAAACGTTGAAACACTATCTTAAAGTTCAAAGCATTACATTCTCAATGAAACAAACAGCATTTCGAAAAGAACTGCAGAAAGATAATCAAGGTGAGGTTGCATAATTAGGAAGCTCCTGCTCCCTTGCCCTTCTTCCGCTGGATCTTCTTCAGGTAGAACTCAAGCTCCTTCCCTTCTAATATGTAGCTATAGCATCAAACACGAAATAAAAGTAAGAAATTAGTCAATCGATAGTGTAAAGAGAGGAAGTAGTTACTGAACAAGTTACATTCGCTAAGGTTTCACTAACCCATCAGCTCTGCCACACTGGCCGGGGCGCGAGGATATGCTGGCCAAGAGCCTTCCGGTACCAAACTGTTCCTCAATGTGGGGATCGAGTTTCCGATCCTGCTGCCTCTTTTCTATCTTCCGCAGTACACTGCTGCTCTTCTTAACTACTTCTGTGGTAGCTTCTCCCTCTTGGCCCTGATACAAGATCAAACATTATGAACCTGAAAGTAAACTAGTTTTAACATGCGCCCCAAGGAATTTAGCACAAAAGGCCAACTCCATGTTGTTTGATTGACAATGATGCTCAAACGCATAAATTAGATAACCTGTACAATTCACAAGAATAGCAGTGGATTTGAACTAGACATCAGTTTATTAATCAACCTTTTCATTTGCTAGAGTAATTTATAATTCTTAGTCACTTAAGTACAATCACAACTATTATGAAATCAAATCTACCACTCCAATGAGCTCTGTGCAATGCAGAAATGATCCCAAACCCAAATGAAACAGGTTGGTAATTGAAATAGTTCAACCCATGATGGACAAAGATAACAAGCAAGTAGGATCCATTAACACAGTAAGATAGTTTAACATATGCATAACGTTCACACAATTATTCAAAGTTGTGTAACAAGAACACATACTGGAAGTAAATTAGTATAGGCATAATGGAATGCACAAAAGAACTACCTCGGTTGCCTCTTTTTTCGCTGGGTTCTTCTTTTTCTTTCCAAGCTCGATGCCGTAATGCTGGAGATACCATGCCTTGAAGGGGGCAGCATCAACCTGAACAATTGCGCTCTTTACGAGCGTTTGAGTCCTCACAAGCTCATTGTTTGAAGCATTGTAGACGACATCAAGGATACGGGTCTTGCGTGTCACAGCCTCACTTCCCCATGAGTAATTACCAGTATCCAATCTAAGCGCCCTCCACTTCACATTCCCTCCTCGAACTCTCACTCGTCTCACCGTCTTGTTGCTCGAGAGCTTTGTGTTCGCAGGCTGCCTTCCCAGCTCATACCTTAGGGGGAAAAAACGCATCAAAATTAAAGCCTAAAGCAAAAAAAAACAATTTTTTTTTGTTCAAGGATCTTCAATAGAACAGCAAGAAAGGTAAATAAAAAAAAGATTACTTAAAAAGTAGGATTACGTTACGAGATGTAATCCTGAGAGAAAAAAAACAAGGACATTTGAATTTAGAATTCAAAATCCTTTTATTCAGTAAGGAGCCATTAGGCAAAAGGAAGAGGTGTTCAAAAACCCAAAGTTCAAGGAAGAAACAATCATGTAAGAAAGCTCAGAGTTAAATGAGAAAAAAACGAGTTCTGCGAAGAAAATTGCTTACTTTCTCTTCTTCCTCCAGGCCTTCTTCTTGCCTCCGGTGGCGCGCCTCTTGTGCATGGAGTCGCGTGAGATACCTGCGAGCACGAGAGGAAGAAGCACGGCGCCATTAACGAAGGCATTGTGGCGAATGGTAGACTAACAAAGAAGACAATTCTAAGGCTCTTGATTTTTACCCATCTTGGCAGCCCGGTGATGATTATCGGCTGGATGTCCCCCGCCGCCGCCGCTAGCTTCCGAGCTTTTCTCGCCCTCGTTAGATCTGCTTATATAGTAAAGTACGTGACGGCTAGGGCTTCCTCGAACCGACTATAAATTTATAATGCCCCATTTATGCACAAGAATTTGACAAATTTCCAAAATATAAAATACTATTTTTTTACTATTTTATTTAATCGGTGTACTAAAAAAGGTTTATAATGACATTTTTTTACAGGAGTATTATCACTTAAAACAATATTTAAAAATAGTTATATCTAATTTCTCCTCATAGTTTTGTTTTCTTTTTAAATTTTACACCTGTTTTAAATTAAGGATAAAAATCAAAAATCAAAAGTGCATCCGAAATAATCTTAATGTAGGTCTGATTTAAAATTTGTGTGTTTCAGAACAGGATTTAATGTTTAGGATTTGAACTTCAACTTAATATAATGTTTATCATCCTAGCTTCAACCTAAAAACATCCTCCCCTTGTTGGTTTAGGATTTTTTTTTGAGGCCGTGTCGGTCGCCCGAGGTTGAAAAAATCTCGTTAATCAAAGGGTTTAACTTTTACGTTGCAACATAGGGTTATTTTTTAATTGTCAGATTTTTCTACAATCTTATTTGTATGACAATTTTTTTATTCCTATTTTCTTGTTTCTAAGACAGGTTTTCTTGTTTTAACTCTGATGAGTTTAGTTTTCTGTGTTTTATTTTATTATTAATGTGTTCTTTGATGAATCAAATGAAAGTGATTCTATGGATCTATTGTATTTCAAATGAGCATTATTTGATCCTGATTGATCATGTAAAAATTAACAGGGTAGCCAGGGCAGGCTACCTCCTCTGACTTCAAAAGTCCTCTAGCATCTCCTTCTATGATGAATGTACGTACCTTTCTCACCTCTCCGGCCAAGTCATCGGGCGTTTTATACTGTGGCTGGCCAAATCTTGTGGTAGTGGTCAGCCACATCTTGTGGCCGCCCGGCCTGATCTAGCGGTCGGTCGCGAACTTGGCTAGTCGCAAGCTTGCGGCTGTGAACTTGGCCAACTATACTGTATTATTTTTTGTAATTATTTATAATTGATTTTAGGTATAATTTTTTATTTAGTAGGATACTACATTTGCAGCTTTTCTCCAACTCGACAATTCATTTTCAGGTATAATTTTTTATTTTGTAGGATATTGCATTTACTGCATTAGCTAAATTTTAGTTATAATTTTGTTAAGTTAGTATTTTGATATATAAAATATGATATAATTATTTTGTTATTTTAGTGTATTATTTTAGAGTTTATTATAGGAACATGAAAAGAGTTTATTATAGGAGATACCTTTTAGAGCTAATTATTTTGTTAGTATTTTAGTTGTTTTTTCCAATCTAAAATATAGATTTCTTATAATTTAGATTTATTTTACTCACTATATGTTTGCTTTAATTAGAATATTTTTATATTATCACTCTAAACCTGTATCAACAAATACCTATTAGAAGAAATAGAAACATAGATTAAAATAAAAGATATGTGAACCAATTAAACTTATAATGTTCCCACTAGATTTAACAACATAATTCAATTTGTACAAGTTTAATAATCTTTCAAATTTTATTTTTATTAGGCAACAAAGTATACGAGTAAAGTTTGGATGTATAATTTATAAGAAAAATAAATTTATCAGAGATGATTTTATTACTGAACTTGAACATTTTGTGAACTTTGCTAAGGGTCATCCAGAATGTATGAGGTGTCGAGTTACGGTATCCAAGTAATAATAAGAAATATAGAAATGAGCCTACCATGATGAGGATGTCATGAGAGTACATATATGCAAAAATAATTTTGTATCAACTTACTATAACTGATATTGTCACGAATAACCTTATGTGTATAAATCAATTGGGCTTCTAGTGGTTCATCATCTGACACAACTGTTGTTGCGCCTGAATCATCAATTAATGATATTGCAATGCAATCAATGGATCCTGATGCAATGAATGCGGTTGAATATTCCAATATAGATGAAATATCAATACCTGAATATCAACAATTATATGAAATGTTAAAGGTCAGTGAAAGAGAAATGTGGGAAAATATTCCTTCTAGTCATTCCCAACTATTAGCTACTGCAAGGTCATTGAATATGAAAGCAGAACATCATTTTTTAGAAAGATGTTACAGTAACATATGTCAATTGATGTTAGAGTTGCTCCCTATTGATAACATAATCACTGATAGCTTCTACAATACAAAAAAAAAATAGTTAGAAGTTTAGGTTTGCCTATAGAGAAGATTGATTGTTGTATAAACAACTGCATGCTCTTTTGAAATAAAGACAAGTGAATGCAAAATCCACAGTTACCTTCGTTGTTAGCATCATAATCGCATACTAGGGAAGAAGAAGAAGAAAAAAATTGCTTGGAAAGTGGTGTATTACTTTTCATTAACTGCTAGACTTTAACACTTATATGCATCTGCCACTACAGCTTGCCATATAATGTGACATCATGAGCATGAGCATGAGCATGAGCATGAAGAAGACATAATGTATTATCCCTGTGATTTCCCTACATGGAAACATCTTGATACTATATTTTCCTCTTTTGCAATGGAACCACGTAATGTGAGATTGGGACTTTTCGCAGATGGATTTCAGCTATTTGGTCAGTTGGGACAGTAATATTCATTTTGGGTAGTTATATTAATACCATACAATTTACCGCTATAAATGTGCATGAAAGATGAATTTATATTTCTTACTGTGCTGATTCCTAGTCCAACCAATCCCAAAAAGAAGATAAATATTTTTCTGCAACCTCTGATTGTCGAGTTGAATGAATTATGGAATGCAGGGTCGATGACTTATGATGTTGCAAGTAAAACTAAATTTAGATTGCATGATGCATTATTATGAACGATCAGTGATTTTCCAGCACACTCAATATTGTCGGGATAAAGCACAGCTGGTAAATTAGTATGCTCACAATACTGTTGATGCAGTCTGGCCCTGATTGCTGTTTTGATGTTGACAAACGATTTTAGTTTAGGTTGATAATTATGGATGATGATTAAGTCCTGATCGAGGATCAGGCATGGAATGGAAAATCCTAGCTTGGAGGGCTAGGTGTTGGAAAATCCTAATCTGGGAGGTTAGGTGTTGAAAGTCCTAGCTTGGAGGGCTAGGTGTGTGAAAAGTCCTAATTCGGAAGAGGTGGGTGAAAAGTCCTAGCTTGGAGGGCTAGGTGAAAAGTCCTGACTTGGAGGGTTAGGTGCAAATTCCCATCTTGGAGAATTAGGTGAAAAAGTCCTGGCTTGGAGGGTCAGGTGCCTATCTTGGAGGGCTAGGTTGGATGATGTTCTAACTCGGAAGGGTTGGGTGAAAAGTCCTAGCTTGGAGGGCTAGGTGAAAAGTCCTAACTTGGAGGGTTAGGTGCAAATTCCCAACATGGAGGGTTAGATGGAAAAATCCTTAGCTTGGAGGGTAAGGTGGATGGAAACTTAGCTTGGAGGGCTAAGTTTGAGTCCCTGGATCGGTCTGGTGATCGATCAGGGATTCTGGCACGCTGCTCCTTCGTGGATCGGTCTGGTGACCGATCCATCGATGACTGATCGGTCTGGTGACCGATCAGGGAGCACACAGTAAGGTTGGGAACCTACTATGCTGCTCCTGATCGATCTGGTGACCGATCAGGGAGTATGCGTTTCACCCATTGACTGGCTCCTGATCGGTCTGGTGACCGATCAGGGAGCGAGCAGTGAGGTTGAGTTCCCCTGCTGATCTGCACCTGATCGGTCTGGTGACCGATCAGGATCACTATGCAGATCGTTTTGGAGAACGATCCAGCTTCGCGGGTATCTCACTAAGATCGATCAGGACGGTGCCTGATCGGTCTGGTGATGATCTGATCGGACTGGTGACCGATCAGGAGAACCCCTGATCAGTCAGTTGACCGATCAGAAGGCTTAGGCTGCGAAACTCAGAAATCGCCCGATATAAGGGTGGATCGGTCCGGTGAATGATCCACGACCTAGGATCGGTCTGGTGATCGGTCCAGGAGAATCTCAAAGAAATCACGATTTCTGATTGAGCGTTGGGGATCGATCAGGATGGATCCTGATCGGTCTCGAACCAGCCTGATCGGTCTGGTGACCGATCAGGAGGCTCTCTGATCGGTCAGGTGATCGATCACTTTAATTCAAATTGCACTGTCAGACGCTCTGATCGCATCTGACCGTATCCGATTCGCTGCTGCTTATCTCTGATATTTGATTTGCTGTGTGATATACTGCTCTAACAGTCTGATTAAGCTGCAGGTGACAGGGGAGGATTCAAACACTCAAGGAGAAGTCAATGGAGGCTTTCCTTGGAGCAGGTTTGTCCATTTCTCATCTCAGGTTGCAACGGCTGGAGCTGCAGGATTGAAACCGCTGACTGAAGCTTGGCTAAGGGAGCTCAGGAAGTTCAGTAAGGGTTCAGTGGTAGCTGGCGTTGGCAGTGAGGCAACTGGAGGCTGCTGGAGATGAGGTCACTTGATGCTTAGTGGTGAAACAAAAGGGGCGAGAGACAGCTTCGGTGAAGCAGAGTTCTAAAGCTTGGGTTTTGAGTTCTTGCCGCCTGAAGTTTCTCCACAAGTGCTTGCTGAGTTCTTGAAGTTTCCATCATTCTGAGCAAGCGATTGAGAAGCAATCAACCATTACTTGAGCTCTTGAAGGAGAGAACGAGAAGCTTGGAGTCCGACAGTGGGAAGACACGAAGAAGGGTTCTTGCGTGAGATCGCCACTGGGTGGAGCTCAGGGAAGCTTGCTGCGTTCTTGTCCGTGATAAGTGTTTGAGTAAGATCCTTCTTGTTGTTTCTTTGTGCGTAAACTCTATCTGTGATTGAAACACTGTGGAGAGGTTACTCCACCGAGAAAGAGGTTGTTTTTTATCCGGTGATCACCGGGGCTTGATCTGCCGACGATCAAGGGATCGCCCACCTTAAGGGCACGCCAAGGAGTAGGGGCAAGTTATCCCCGAACCTTGTAAATCCTCCTTGTTAGCGATTTTGCTAGCTGTGTTTGGTTTGTTTGCACGTTAGGTTTCTCACACCTTGTTTTCTATTCTTTCCGCTGTGCTACTGATTTCTAAGTTGCAGAAACTTGCTAAGTGCTAAAGGTTGCATTGATTGGCTATATTCACCCCCCCCTCTCTAGCCATCCCGTTTCCAACAAATACATGATAGATTCTAATACATTTTTATTATCTTGTTGTCAGAAGGTATCTTGGTTTTTATAATCACCGTAAATTTTTACTAGTTGATAATCCTTTCAGGCAAAATAAAAAACATTTCCTTGAGAATGTTGTGGTTAGGAAACTTCCTTTGATAGTCCATGCTTCATGTGAAGAAATCATTGACCAAATAAACAGTTATGGATTTGTATTAGAATTGCAACCTATTTCTGATAAGATAAATAAATATATTATTAGGATGTGCAAGTGAGGTTGGAAGAAAATGAGTAATTTTTAGGAGCTAGCCTATTGAAAGTATCTGTAGGATCGAGTTGGCCGACTAGAGCGGGTGAATAACCCTGCAAAAACAAACTAAATCTTTTGTCATTCTTTAACAAAGATGGAGACTAGTTAAGCATAAAAAAAATCTAAGCAACATCAACAACTAAAAAGAGAAGAGAGAGAGAGACTCCGAGATTTACTTGGTTTGCAACCTGGGTGACCACTAATCTAAGACGTTGAAAACTATATTATCAAACTCCTTTGACAAAGGTAGAGAAGTCTCATACACTCGTTGAAAGTACAGAACAAAATTAGAAATTGAATACAAAATTATTGTGCTAATTCTAAGCAAAATGGGCTCTATTTATAGAGTCCGAAAATGTTATCCTATTGTTGATGTGACACTTCTTGGGCGCCTGTATTGGACATGGGTGCCTAAGTTCGATCAAGCCCTATCAGCATAGCAACGGTCGTGAAAACGACTATTTTTGAGATAATGTAGTTGATCACGGGTGCCCATATCAAACCCGTGCACCCTTGTTGATCTGGGTGCTCGAGTTCAATACGGGTGCCTCTATTCAATACGGGTGCCTCTATTCAATACAGGCACCTGTATTGACTCGGGCACCCCGGAGCCTAGTCAACCCCAGGTTGATCGACAACTTGTGCTTTGGGTGATTTTTTAATCGTCCAAAGTTTAACTCCCCCGAACCTAATGTCCAACCTTCTCCTCGAGTAGTCTTCCTCTCCGGCTTATCTCCCTCAGACGTCGTGTGCATCCTTCTCGCTCCATTGGTGTACTCTTCCGTAGCTTTTCGTCCCTCGAATGCACTGAGCCCATAGGCTCTCTTCCCGTGCACTCTTTCTCGTTCGTCATGTCTTCTACTCGACTTTTTATGCTCCTAGGTCTCTGCACACTTAAACAAAAGGTATCAAACCTAATAGGACCTAATTTGACTCGGTCGATCATATCATCAAAACTATCCTTAGTACTTACAATCTCCATCTTTTTTTATGTGTATCAACACAAGTTAGGGAAGCACAAACAATACATAGATAAAACAAGTAATAAATTTTTGCAATTTAATTATAAAAATTAAATCAATTAAAACCTCCCCTTAATTTAATTCCCATTTTCTCCCTCTTTGATCACATCGAAAAAAATTATTAAGGGTAAAAGCACTTTTAGTAAAAATAATTTTTCCTTGAAAATAAGTTGGTATGTTTCCAAATTTGTAAAATGCAATCAAGAGTTACTTAAAAATTTGTTTCGCCAAAACTCTATTCCCAAAAAAAAAAATTAAACTCAAAAACATGGTTTTTGATAAAAAAAAATCATGAAAAATTATCCTTTTATCCGAATTTAATGAAAATTTTTGAGAACGTGTGAAATATCAGATCTATTCATGTAAAAATTTTCAAGACAAAATTATTTTTCATTGAGTGTTTAAAAATAATTTCTTAAAAGATGCATACATTTGGAAAATAAATGCTGAAAAATGAATTATGATTTGATAATTTTTTAGGAAAGTCAAAATCGAATATTTAACATCAGGAAAATTCAAATTTTCAAAAATCGTCTTCAAAGTATTTTTAAAACTAAAAATTTAACTTTTGAAAAAAAAAAACTAAAAATTCATTTAATAATAAAAAAATCTCAAAAATTCTTTGTGAATAGATATGAATGATGTCTATCACAAAAAATTTTAAAATTGAATTTAATTTGAAAAGAAATTTTGAAAAAAAAACTTCAAAAAAAATAATTTATAACAAGCATAAAAATAATAATACCCTAATAATTTAATACAGATTTAGGAATTCAATACAGATTTTTACCTACTGTATTAATTAGAAATTTAGGTGGAATGCAATTTTTGGATACTTTTACAATTTAGCCCTATGATTTCTAACATACCAATTTAATATATAACAATTTCTATAATTTGACAATCGAACATTATTTGGGTGTGTAGAGTTTTTAAATTTTTTCTATTAGTTCCTTTAAATTGATTATTTTTAATTTTCAATTTATCATATAAATCTAATGGACATGCATCAGCTAATTTCATTTTAAGATCTAAATTTTTTGTTCTCAATTTTCATAATGATTTGGGCATTAGTTTGATACCATTATAGAGTTGATCTGGAGGTAAAAGACATACCTCACTTACCATGTCGGATCTGAAGTTGGAGTCTTTATCTTTTGACGTAGCTCCCCCTTTATCAATGCTTTCATCCTAGATAGCTTTGTCGTACGATTCTCGATAATTAGCCATCAGTGCTAATCTAGCATATTCTTTAACTTCAGATTCATCTAATGATGACTCATCCCATGTTGTTTTGAGGTTATGGGTTTTTGTTAGAGTTTGATGACCCGAATTCAGTTTGATCTAGCCCAAAAAGATCGTGTTGTGACATATATGGTGAAAACTAAATTATGAAGGAAAAAATTAGGGCTCTGTGGTGGTAACGGAGGTCTCGGATCATTAGCGGAGCCCCCGCGATACGGATAGTTCCCTATTTAAAGGACTTATTATTAGGGTTTTGTATGATGATTAAGGCTTTTAGCCGTCGACTTTGTATTCCACCGTTCATAGTGATTTTTTCTCCTCTGCCCGTGATTTTTTCCCGTCAAGGGTTTTCCACGTAAATCTTGTGTGTTCTCTATTGTTCTTGTTGTCGTTTTTCGTCATAATCTCGTAACAAGTGGTATCAGAGTTGGTTTGATTTTGTGGATTTCAACCGGGATTAATGACAACGACAAGCATGAAGCATGATATTTCGCTTTTGGATTGCAACACCATGTTTACGCTGTGGCAGGTTAAGATGCGAGCGGTGCTGGCGCATCTGGACTTGGACGACGCACTGTTCGGGATAGACAACATGCCTTCGACATGGATAAAGGAGGAAAAGGAACGTAAGGATCGAAAAGCCCTATCTCAGATCTACCTTCACCTATCAAATGAGATTTTACAGGATATTTTGAAGGAGAAATCCACTGCTGCACTATGGTTAAAACTGGAGCAGTTGTGCATGACAAAAAGTCTTACAAGCAAATTGGGTCTGAAATAATATTTGTATTCTCATCGCATGGCAGAAGGTACGTCGTTAAGAGATCACTTGACCGTGTTTAAGGATATCGTCTCTGACCTAGAGGCTTTGGAGGTCAAATATGACGATGAAGATTTAACATTGATCTTACTGTGTTCTTTACCCTCGTCATATACGACTTTTAGAGATACTATTTTATATAGTCGTGATACTCTTACTTTGAATGAGATTTATGATTCATTATTTTCGAAAGAGAAAATGAAACAGTTTGTCGAAGGATATGTGGCTCAAGGTGAGGGTCTTATTATTCGAGGAAGGACTCAGAAGAAAAGCTCTGGTGGTAATATCAGGGGCAGGTCGAAATCTAGAAATAGGGATAAGATCTGTAATTATTGCAAGAAGAAGGGTCACATCAAATCAGAATGTAACAAGCTGCAGAATAAGAATAAAAGGGCAAGTGAAAATTTGAGGGGAAAACAACCAGAGATGTCGGGTGAGGTTGATGTTGCCGAAAATCATAGTAATGGTGAACTTCTCGTTGCATCTGATGTTGATTTGAAACAGAGTGAGGAATGGATTCTTGATTTTGGTTGTACGTTTCATATGTGTCCCAATCAGGGCTGATTTTCAACATATGAAATGGTTTCAACTGGTGTCGTTTTGATGGGCAATAATGTATCCTACAGAATCGTTGGTATTGGTACGGTCAGAATTAAGATGTTTGATAGTGTCATTCGAACACTTGGTGATGTGAGGCACGCCCCTGATATGAAGAGAAATCAAATCTCTTAGAGTATTCTTGATTCTAAAGGATACAAGTACACTGTTGAAGGTAGAGCTGTGGATCAGTAAAGGGTCTCTTATTGTGATGGACTGAGGAGAACCGCCAGTTTATATGTTCTACAGGGATCCATAGTAATAGGTAATGTTTCCGTCGCATGTTTGTCTATGTCTGATTCTGATATTACAAGGCTTCGGCATATGCGTTTGGGTCATATGAGTGAGAATGACATAGTTGAATTGAGCAAGAGAGGACTCCTTGATGGTCAAAGTATTACAAAGCTAAAGTTCTATGAGCACTGTGTTTTTGGCAAGCAGAAAAGAGTCATGTTCTTAGTTGGCATTCATAACATAAAGGGTACGCTAGACTACATTCACTCTGATCTGTGGGGGCCTTCTAGAGTACCATCTAAAGGTGGTGCACTCTATATGTTGACTATTATTGATGATTTCTCAAGAAAAGTTTGGGCATTCTTTTTAAAACATAAGAGTGATATTTTTACTACATTTAAGGAGTGGAAGGTCATGATTGAGAAGCAGACAGGGAGGCAATTGAAGGATCTTTGAACTGATAACAGATTAGAGTTTTGTTCTGATGAGTTTAATGCCTTATGCATAGCTGAAGGTATTGTGAGGCATCATACAGTTCGGCGTACTCCTCAACAAAATGGTGTAGCAGAGAGGATGAATAGGACTTTGATAGAGAAGGTGCATTGTATGCTCCTTAATGCTGGGATACCGAAGTTTTTCTGGGCAAAAGCCGCTGTGTATGCCTGTTATCTTGTCAATTGCTCTCCATCAACTGTTATTGAAAGGAAAACTCCACAAGAGATATGGTCTGGTACTCCTGCTAGTTATTCTGATTTGAGAATTTTTGGATGTCCTATGTATGCTCATGTTGATAATGGGAAGTTGGAGCCTCGTTCGGTGAAGTACATATTTATTGGCTTTAGACAAGGAGTGAAGGGATACAAACTTTGGTGTCCAGAGACCGGGAAAGTCATCATCAATAGAGATGTTGTCTTTGATGAGACTAGCATGCTTCAGGGGTCTCCATCTAAAACTCCTTCTAAGGAAGATAAGCAGAAGACAAGCACACAGGTGGAGATTGTGATTGGGTCGATATCTACAGATACTACTCCAGAGCCTATTTTAGATGTTGTGGATGGAACGAGCTCATCAAAAGCACCTTCACATTATTCCATTGCGAAAGAAAGGCCTCGGGGAGAAATTAGACACCCTCAGAGATATGCAGAGGCTGATTTGGTCGCTTATGCTTTAAACATGGCTGAGTAGATTGATTTCGGTGAAGAACCTAAGACGTATTCAGAAGCAATTAGCTGCGATAATTATGGTAAGTGGATGATTACTATGCAGGAGGAGATGGAGTCACTTGGTAAGAACGACACATGGAACTTGGTGAAATTACCTAAGGGTAAGAAAGCTATTCGCTGCAAATGAGTATTTAAAAGAAAAGAGGGAATACCAGGAGTTGAAGAAGCCAGGTACAAAGCCAGACTAGTTGCTAAAGGCTTCAGTCTGATTCTAGGAGTAGACTTCACAGATGTATTTTCCCCAGTTGTAAAGCATAGTACGATTCGAGCCTTCCTTGGTATTGTGACCATGCATGACTTTGAGTTGCAGCAGATGGATGTGAAGACAACATTCTTGCATGGGGTACTTAAGGAAAACATCTATATGCAGCAACCAGAAGGTTTTGAAGTCTCAGGAAAAGAAGATTATATATGCTTGCTAAAAAAGTCCCTTTATGGTCTGAAGCAGTCACCTAGGAAATGGTATAAAAAGTTTAATTCATTTATGATCACTCATGATTTCAGAAGAAGCAGCTATGACAATTGTTCCTACTTTAAGAAGACTGATGATAGATCGTTTGTTTATCTGCTCTTATATGTTGATGATATGTTGATTGTGGCCAATAATAAGGAAGAGATATGAAAGGTCAAAGCTCAACTAAGTAAAGAATTCGAGATAAAAGATTTGGGAGATGCAAAGAAAATACTTGGGATGAAGATTTTGAGAGACAGAAAGGCAGGTAAATTATACCTAAGTCAAAAAGGGTATATTGAGAAAGTACTTCATCGGTTTAACATGCATACTGCCAAGTCTGTTAGTACTCCGTTAGCTGCACACTTTAGACTTTCTGCTGATTTATACCCGCAGTCAGATGATGATATTGATTATATGTCATGGGTTCCATATTCTAGTGCAGTGGAATCTCTCATGTATGCTATGGTTTGTACACGCCCAGATTTATCACATGTAATGAGTGTAGTTAGTAGATATATGGCAAATCCTAGTAAAGAGCATTGGAAGACAGTTCAGTGGATTTTCAGATACTTACGAGGGACTTCTAATATTTGTTTGCATTTTGGGAGTAATAGAGATGCAGTTATTGGATATGTTGATTCTGACTTTGCAGGCGACCTTGATAAAAGAAGATCACTTACGGGGGTACGTGTTCACTGTTGGTGGTTGTGCTATCAGTTGGAAAGCTACTTTGCATAATACAGTTGCATTGTCCACTATAGAGGCTGAATATATAGCTATTACAAAAGCTTGTAAAGAAGTTATTTGATTGAAAGGACTCTTCAGTGAGCTTAGTGAAGACTTACAGATTACTACAATCTTTTGTGATAGTCAGAGCGTCATTTTTCTCACGAAGGATCAGATGTTTCATGAGAGGACAAAGTACATTGATGTGAGGTATCACTTTATACGTGATGTTATTGCTCGTGGTGATATTATTATGAGGAAGGTCAGTATTCTTGATAATCTTACTGATATGATGACTAAGTCACTCCCTATAGTCAAGTTTAAGCATTGCTTGGACTTAGTTGGTGCTAGATGCTGAGATTTGCCTGTGGAGCTTTTGTGGAAGAGGTGGAGAATGTTCCTTTGAAGATTTGTGGAATTCACGTCAAGGTGGAGATTATTAGAGTTTGGTGACCCGAATTCAGTTTGATCCGACCCAAAAAGATCACGTTGCAATATATATGGTGAAAACTAAATTATGAAGAAAAAAAATTAGGACTCTGTGGTGGTAGCGGAGGTCTCGGGCCGTTAGCGAAGCCCCCACGGTACGGATCGTGTTGGATCGAGAAAACACGATAGAGGGGTGGTGAATATCGTGAAAGCGTTTCGGATTAGAAAAGAGAATGCGCAACAGAAATTTAATACAAAACACACGGAACACAAGCGATTTTACTTGGTTCGGAGTCGCGGTCGGCTCCTACTCCAAGGCCCACGGTCCTTGACCGTTTACTGCGGGCAATTCTATAATGGCTCAAAGATTTACAGAGATTTGTACAATAGTAGTGTAGTAAAAAGTACAAGTATACTCTTCGTTACCGATGCCCGGTGTGGATCGTACTTCGGAGAAGATGGTCGTCGTCGGCGCTAGAATCTCGAGTTCGGAGGCTTTCGGAGCAGAGCGGTTGGGCGAAGAGCGTAAATGCGTTGGAAGAATTGATTGTCGAAGCCTCAAGGGTCGAGCCCCTTTTATAGTACTCCTGGGGGCGCCCTGGACGCTGGGGGCGCCTGACACGTGCCTTCGGATCGAGAACCCTCATCCGAAGCTCGGTCAGTGCTTATCCCTGCAGGATCGGCCTCGGAGCTGACGGGGGCGCCCGGGACACTGGGGGCGCCCTGGTTGACTTGGTCTGCTCGGCTTCGCGGCTGAGTTTGCTTCACTCGCTGGTTGGCTTGGACCCAGGGCGCCCGGGACACTGGGGGCGCCCGGGAACATCAGGGCGCCTGGGACCATCAGGGCGCCTGGCCCAGTAAGTCTTCGAAGCGATTTCTTGCTTAACTTGTTTTTCCTTGACCTTGGGGGCGCCTTGCCCAGCTACCTGCCTCTCTCCTTTGGGGCGTTCCGAGCTGCAAAATCACATTTCTTCGGTCCTGCATACAAGGTTAGTTCCAAAACAACAAAGCAAGAGTATTAGATGAATTTTTTTACAGCCGTAGCTGTCTTGGTTCTGACTTCGGATTTCCCAAATGGAACCCTAGGTCGAACTGACACCTACTGTTCCCTCGACGAGGAACGCGTCCTCACCTACTCCTCTCAGGAGAGTTTACCTTTTGCCAAGCAGCTCCTCCGGTTGGACTTTTGCCCGATGCACCTGACCATGTCTTCGTGCCCACCTTACGAGCAAGTCTTCGGTGCCCAGCTCCTTGCCAGGGCTTCGTGCCCAGTCCTCGACCAGGACTTTGTGCCCACCTTCCGAGCAGGTCTTCGGTGCCCAGCTCCTTGCCAGGGCTTCGTGCTCAGTCCTCGACCAGGACTTCTTGCCTAGTGTGCCTAGGGCTTCTTTCCTGCACACTTAGTAAATACATTAGACAACAATAACCTCTTAACTCTTGAACCCTTTGCCATTATCAAAATCCAGGTTTGACTTAAGTGCTACTTGCACCAACAATCTCTCCCTTTTTGATTTATGACAACCCGGTTCAAAAAGTTAAGTTAATCAACAGATAAGTGAGTACACTATTTAAATTTAATTCCCTCCCCTGGAAGAAATCTCCCTCTGAGTTTTTCAAAAGTTTGTGGGGCTTGAAAAAATATTTCTTAGTCTAAAAGTGAAAAGCATTTTTCAGTTTTGTAAATACTTAAAAATTTTAAGAAAATGTTTTAAGTTTAGAAACCATTTTTCACAATATTTTGAGTTGGACAATTTTCAGAAGAATTTTGAATTTTATACTTAGAAAATTTTCGACCAACCAAGGATTTTTGAGTTAGTATTTTGGAATAAATTTTTGAAAGCAAGTAAAGTTTGATTTTCAAAAATAAACTTAGAAAGTTAAAGAACTTTTTGAAATCAGGTAAAGTTAATTTAAAAAAAAATGAACTTAAGTAACGTTTGATTTTCAAAAATGAACTTAGAAAGTTAAAGAACTTTTTGAAAGACAGGTAAAGTTAATTTTTAAAAAAAGAACTAAGTAAAGTTTGATTTTCAAAAATGAACTTTTTGAAGGACTGGAGATAAAAGACTTAATCTTGGAGAAAAAATTAAAATTTTTTTGAATTTTAGAACCTTTTCTCTCCTTTCCAATCTCTCCCCCTTTGCCATATATCAAAAAAATAACTATAGCAAAAGAAATTGCTTGGAAATTAAGTAATCAGGGTCAAATGCTGTACTGAACCAATTCCAAATTTTGAACTGAACTAAATCAATTTAAATTTTCTCTTTCGGGTCCTGTCTAACCCAATTAGCTACTTACTGACTGTTATAAACAGTAGCTTTCGCTAGGGTTAGTCAAGTTAAGTGTTCTGTTCAAGTTAGATTTTTCTAAGCTTGACACTTAACCTGATTGCTGTTTAATTTGTATTTAGTGTCCCAATTACTACAGATGCACTGACTTAAAGCATCTTGAATTAAGACAAACACTTAAGCATCTCAACCCATTCTAGGTGATCAATCAAAAGTACCCTAAGGTGCTTGTGAGATGCTGGCTTCTAGATCTATAGGTGCATGCAGTTCTAGGGTTAGAGTCTAAGCTAAGTCTATTTACGAAAAAACTCTAGTTTTGAAGGGGGTAATAATTTTTCTTAAGAAAAACTAAGTCGAAAAATTATTTTAAAAGAAAAAGAATGATTTTTCAAAATTAAGTAGGAACTGATTTTAAAAGGAACATAAGATTTTAAAAGGAACATAAGATTTTAAAATCAAGTAATATAGCAGTTCAAAACAAAAGGAGTAGAGTACACCTATTCTACCAAGCATAACAACTGATAAAGATCAGATAATCAAGAAAAGTAACTAGTTAACTAGATAAGTCAACTGGTCAAAGCGAGGACCAGCATAGTCACACCACAGTCAAATACAAGTCAACCCTACTGAGTAGGGGTAGTCAACCAGTCAACAGTACAACATCGATCTGAACTAATAGGAAGGACCGGGATGATCAGATGAACTGGGCTGCCAGTATCGAAATAACAACATCATCTCATTATACCATGCGTCGCTAGTCTCTCGATCGGCTCTGCGGGCCTCCATATACTCAGCATGATTGGCTTCTACTTCCTCCCTGAGACTGTGTACCTCTGTCTGAAGTAGAGCTAGCATCTCGACAGTCGTCGGAGGTGGAGGCTCGTCCATCTGCTCTTGAATTTCGGCCGCCAGATCTGCGACATTGACCTCTATCTCCTCATCAGAGTCGATATGGGATCCGGCTCGCTGACGTCTCCAGGATAAAACCCCGGTACCCGAGACCTCTATGCCCACTAGGGAAAAGTTTCTAAAACCTATTTCATCAAATTTGGTCATTGTGGTTATCTCTCCTTCGGTGATATTACGACCGTGATGATGAAGAATGGAGGTGATGATGTGGTAGTAAGGGATGCGAACCCGCCCCTGAGTAGTAATACTGGACGCATATAGGATCGTGTGAAACATGTGGAGTCCAATGTCGATATCTAGGTGATGGATCAATGCGTACAGTAGGAAGGTATAGAATGGTCGCATGGTCGCGACGTCCCTAGTGGACAAAGGTATAATGCAACGGACTAGGACTCTATAAAGGGCGTAGTCCTGAACCTGAAGATCTACAGACTGAAAACGCCTAGCCAAGGGGTTTCAAGCATCTCTATAAAAATAGGAGTATAGGGTGTCCAGGTCAATGTGAGAGTAGGGAGCATCAAAGGGAGGATCTCTAGGAGGATAGCAGCAGAAGGTGGACTGAGAAAGTCGTAGTCCAAGAAATCTGTTTAGCAACGAGGGTGTTATTGTCAAGGGCATCCCTTGAACTGTGGTGACAAACACAAGGTCATTCTGTCTGACTATATTGTTGTAGAATTCTGCACATAGGGTTGTGTTAATGGGATGAGTGCAGAAGACAAGGTTATCAAGTTGATAGAAGTTTATGACATTCATAGCCAACGGACAGGATTGAGTAAAGAACTGTCTATTTAGGAAACTCGTTTTAATGGGTTTATATGTTGTCCTAGCAAATCTATTGCAAAGTTCCAAGGTCGGGAACCTAGGGTCGGGGCTAGGTTCGGTCCCGGGGTTTGATTGACTTGCACGACGTTTTCTAAAGTAATACGAAGCATGCGTTTAAGGATAGAAATAATAAGGAAATTAATGTTAAATGCAAAAGAAATGATACCGAGTGGTTGTCCGGGGAGGCATGGTCGAGGTGGAGTGGTTGTGAGCACGAGAGGGTCGTTCGGTCACCTTGGAAGAAGAAGAGTTAGAGAGGAAAAGTGTTTTGGGTGTGGCAAGAGTAGGGGGTTTCGGGTGGCTTATATAGAAGTTGTAGGTCGGGCGCCCGGGTCAGAGGGTAGCTGCCTTTGGCAGTTTTCTGCCCTGACCTGGTGCTGGATGGGGGCGCCCGTGATGGCCAGGGCGCCCGGGGTCATATCAAAACTGTCATATGCAGCTTTTGATGGTTTGACCGTGTTCTAGGGGGCACCCGAGGGATCACGGGCGCCTAGTTTAGTTAGGTGTTGACAGCGTTTCTTCCTTGATCGAGGAGAAAAGAAGTGGGGGGCACCCAAGGGATCACGGGCGCCCGGGTTGATTGTTTGACCAGGTTTGTTTGTTTGATCTGGTTTGACTGTTACAATGAAGACAATTCAAGTCTAAATTCATCAATATTATCGAAATCAGATTTTATATTAATGTAATTCCTAACTGTCTCACCCGGGATCTAGTTATCAAACACGTTAACCTTATGGGTTTTTGTGAGATAGGTTTTAGTAGAAAGTTTATTTTGAAAAGTCATAATTAATTTTGAAACGTTAAATTAATTTTTTAAACACAATTTAAATTTGTTTTGAAAAGGAATATCTGAATCTAAAATTAACTGAAAATTTGTGTTAGATTCGAATTTGACAAAAAATAAATTGAATTTGAATTTCAAAAATTGGCTTCCAGGTCTTGGCGAGGCACAAGGCATTCTTTGCCCGTAGCCTTATTGGATCATCAACCCTTTCCTTGACAAAGCCTTTTAATGAAATTTCATTTTCAAAATCATTTTTTGAAAAATTCTGGTCTAACTAGTTTGGGTCTTGGATCGGTAGCTTCGGCTAGTTTCACCAGTCTAAAGAGACTAAGTAGTGTATACTCGACCTTATTAGAAAAGGCTTTCCTAACATACTATCATCTCACTGCCACCCAATACTATGTTGTTCAAATTTCAGTTAATTGATTTAGTCCTTAGCCTAACCAGTCCTAGGTCTAAGCATGGTAAATTGTTGAAAAATAAATAGACAAACAATCATGCAATTTTAAAGCAGGAAAAGAAATTCATTTAACTATAAAAATAGTTTTTAAGTTGGCTCCTCCTGGACTAAAGCCACGATAATGGTTCGGCAAGATGTGAACCTTGTCCTTGGGGATCCAATACTGATTTGATCCAGTTTGGTTGTTCAGGCATAGTTTGGGTACCCATGCCTGAATTTTAGGTCTCGACTGATTCAGTACAGCATAATATGACCTTTGTCTAGACTTGGTTCGATAGCCTAACCCGGATCGATTTAGAACCGACTTCTGTTTTCCAAGGATCATGTCAAGACCCTTGGAACTAGAAGTGAATCGTTCTAAGGCTGCTCTAAGGTCCTTGACTTGAGTTTTTAAGGAGGAGTTCTCTCTCTCAAGTTTTTCAACTTGAGTAGAGGTTCCTTCTTGAACCTTCTCAGTTATGGATCTAGTGTCAGCTCCCTCTTTCAGGAGTTTTACTTCCTGTCGGAGGGACTCGACTTGGATTTTGGCTTTCGCCAAGTCGCGAGAAAGGTAAGCAATTAATTCAGATAATTAAATTCTTGAAAACCCACTTACAGTGATTTCGCCATCCTCTGAGAATGTGATTTTTCCGTCGTCCGACTCCGATTCTGATTCGGTCTCGATTTCTTCCGAAGCAGTCAGAGCGAGCAGGTTCGATTGTGGGGCCTCTTCTTCTTCTTCGGATGAAGACTCGCCCCATGTTGCTTGAAGAGTCTTCTTCCTTCTTGTCTTCTTGTCCTCTTTCAGATTAGGGCATTCCGATTTGAAATGTCCCTTCTTGTTGCATTCGAAGCAGGTCACACTTGATTTGTTCATGGATGGTTCAGCCGGATCTTCCTTCTTTCGGCTGGCTTTTCTTCTGTTGGACTGGTTCTTCCATTCCTTGTAGTAGTCCCGGGCAAGCTGGACCAGCTTGGCTCTATCTCCTTCGCTGTCTTCTCAGTCTAAGTCTGAGTCAGACTTGGGTGCAGATTGAGGCTTCTTCTTGGTCATCATTCCAGTTTTACCTGCAACAAAAGCAATGCCTTTCTCGGCCAAGGTGCAGTTAGTCTGCTCATGTAATTCAAGTTCAGAAAATAACTCATCTAATTTGATTTTAGAAAGATCCCTCGAAACTTTGTACGCATCTGTCATAGATGTCCACAAAGTGTTTCTCAGGAAAGCGTTAAGAGTATACCTGATCAGGTCACGGTTCTCTACCTTGTGACCGATTGTGTGTAGACTGTTCATCAGTTCCTGAATTCTAGCGTGGAGCTGGGCTGCGGATTCGCTGTCGTTCATTTTGATTGTGTACAGCTTGTTTAGCAGTAGGTCCCTTTTGCTGATTCGGGTGTCGGAGGTTCCTTCGTGCAACTCAATTAACTTACCCTAGAGTTCCTTTGCATTGTTGAATGGTCCTACCCGGTTCAGATCTTCTTTGGTTAGACCGTATTGTTGATGCAGTCTGGTCCTGATTGTTGTTTTGGTGTTGACACCGATTTTAATTTAGGTGGATGATTATTGATGATGATTAAGTCCTGATCGAGGATCAGGCATGGTATGGAAAATCCTAGCTTGGAGGGCTAGGTGTTGGAAAATCCTAATCTGGGAGGTTAGGTGTTGAAAGTCCTAGCTTGGAGGGCTAGGTGTGTGAAAAGTCCTAATTCGGAAGAGGTGGGTGAAAATTCCTAGCTTGGAGGGCTAGGTGAAAAGTCCTAACTTGGAGGGTTAGGTGCAAATTCCCATCTTGGAGAAGTAGGTGAAAAGGTCCTGGCTTGGAGGATCAGGTCCTAGCTTGGAGGGTCAGGCCCTAGCTTGGAGGGCTAGCTTTGGAAAAGTCCTAATTCGGAAGGGTTGGGTGAAAAGTCCTAGCTTGGAGGGCTAGGTGAAAAGTCCTAACTTGGAGGGTTAGATGCAAATTCCCAACTTGAAGAGTTAGGTGAAAAATCCTTAGCTTGGAGGGCTAAGGTGGTTGGAAACTTTGCTTGGAGGGCTAGGTTTGAGTCCCTGGATCGGTCAGGTGACCGATCAGGGAATCTGGCACGCTGCTCCTTCGGTGATCGGTCTGGTGACCGATCCAGCGATGACTGATCGGTCTGGTGACCGATCAGGGAGCACACAGTGAGGTTGGGAACCTACTGTGCTGCTCCTGATCAATCTGGTGACCGATCAGGGAGTATGTGTTTCACCCATTGACTGGCTCCTGATCGGTCTGGTGACCGATCAAGGAGCGAGCAGTGAGGTTGAGTTCCCTTGCTGAACTGCTCCTGATCGGTCTGATGACCGATCAGGATCACTGTGCAGATCGTTCTGGTGAACGATCCAGCTTCGTGGGTTCCTCACTAAGATCGATCAGGACGATGCCTGATCGGTCTGGTGATGATCTGATCGGACTGATGACCGATCAGGAGACATCCTGATCGGTCAGTTGACCGATCAAAAGGCTTAGGCTAAGAAACTCAGAAATCACCCGATATAAGGGTGGATCGGTCCGGTGAACGATCCACAACCTGGGATCTGTCTGGTGTTCGGTCCAGGAGAATCTCAAAGAAATCGCGATTTCTAATTGAGCATTGGGGATTGATCAGGACGGAGCCTGATCGGTCTGGACCCAGCCTGATCGGTCTGGTGACCGATCAGGAGGCTCTCTGATCGGTCCGGTGACCGATCAGGAGGCTCTCTGATCGGTCCGGTGACCGATCACTTTAATTCAAATTGCATTGTCAGACGCTCTGATCGCGTCTGAACATATCTGATTCGTTGTTGTTTGCATCTAATATTTGATTTACTGGTTGATTCACTGCTCTAACAGTCTGATTAAGCTACAGGTGATAGGGGAGGATTCAAACACTCAAGGAGGGTCAAAGAAGAGCTTTCCTTGGAGCAGGTTTGTCCATTTTTCCATCTCAGGTTGCAACGACCGAGCTGCAGACTGGAGTTGAGACTGGGGCTTGGCTGAGGGAAGCTCAGGGAGTCCAGAGATAGCTCAGTGGTAGCTGGCATTGGCAGATGTGTAGCTGGGAGCTGCAGGGATGGTGTCATCTGATGCTTGGTGGAGAAACAAAAGCGAGAAGAAGGCTTCGGTTGAAGTAGAGAAGTTGTTTGACAGTCTTCGGAGTTGAGCTTGCTGAAGTTCTTGCTGCGCCTTGTTTTTTTCCACAACTTGCTTGCTGTGTTCCTGGAGTCTTCATCACTTTGAGCAAGCAACTGCAAAAGCAACCAACCCTTACGTAGTGCAGGGAGGAAAGAACAAGGAGCTTGGAGTCCGACAGTGAGAAGACACGAAGGAGGGAGTCCTTGCGTGAGATCGTCGCTGGGTGGAGCTCAGGATAAGCTCGCTGTGTTCTTGTCCTTGCTTGGTGCTGAGTAAGAGTTTTCTCTGTGTTTCATTAAGCTTAAATCCATATCCTTGTTTGAAACGCTGTGGAGAGGTTTCTCCACCAAGAAAGAGGTTCCGTTATATCCGGTGAACACCGGGCTTGATCTGTCGACGATCAAGGGATCGCCCACCTTAAGGGCACGCCAAGGAGTAGGGGCAAGTTATCCCTGAACCTTGTAAACCCTCTTGTTAGCGACCTTGGTAGTTGTTCTTGCTTGCTTTCATTTCGGTTTTGTTTACTGCACTGTCTCTTTTCGTTTGCTTCTTCCGCTGTGCTACTGATAAGTTGAGTGCAGAAATCTTGATAAGTTTCAAAGCTCAAAGAGATTGGCTATATTCACCCCCCCCCCTCTCTAGCCATCCGTTTCCAACACGTATTGGAGTGTTTGAGTCACTTTAGCATCGGCCTCGATCTTTCTTTTGAGTGCGGTATCCCATTCGGTGTATGATTGTGGCACTCCTTCAACGTTTTAGGGATTTCCAGTCCAGATTGGATAATTATCCACATGTCCACCTGAGTTTTCAAGTGGACTTCCATCCGACTCTTCCAGTATGAGAAGTCCTCTCCACTGAAGTGTGGTGGTCTGGCTGTACTAAACCCTTCTTGCATAACCATTTAGTAATTATTTTGAAATAAAATTTAAAAAAAATGTCCCAAGACTTGGTCTTGGATTAGCAGTGCGGGAAGAAGATATAGAAAAAATTATCGAGTGGTGTTGCACCAACCTCGATTAATGAAAAAAAATTCGATCGGAAAAAAAATTAAAAGTTTCGAAGAAAAATCCAAAAAACTCCCAAATTGGTGGTTGCACCAAATTTGAGCTTCCCCGCTCTAATACCACTTGTTGGATCGAGAAAACACGATAGAGGGGGGGGTGAATATCATGAAAGCGTTTCGGATTAGAAAAGAGAATGTGCAGCGGAAATTTAAAACAAAACACATGGAACACAAGCGATTTTACTTGGTTCGGAGTCGCGGTCGGCTCCTACTCCAAGGCCCACTGTCCTTGACCGCTTACTGCAGGTAATTCTATAATGGCGCAAAGATTTACAGAGATTTGTACAATAGTAGTGCAGTAAAAAGTACAAGTATACTTTTCGTTACCGACGCTCGATGTGGATCGTACTTCGGAGCAGAGGGTCGTCGTCGGCGCTAGAATCTCGAGTTCGGAGGCTTTCGGAGCAGAGCGCTTGGGCGAAGAGCGTAAATGCGTTGGAAGAATTGATTGTCGAAGCCTTAAGGGTCGAGCCCCTTTTATAGTACTCCTGGGGGCGCCCTGGACGCTGGGGGCGCCTGACACGTGCCTTCGGATCCGAGAACTCTCATCTGAAGCTCGGTCAGCGCTTATCCCTGCAGGATCAGACTTGAAGCTGACGGGGGTGCCCGGGACACTGGGGGTGCCTTGGTTGACTTGGACTGCTTGGGTTCGCTGCTGAGTTTGCTTCGCTCGCTGGTTGGCTTGGACCCAAGGCGCCCGGGACACTGGGGGCGCCCGCGACCATCAGGGCGCCTGGCCTAGTAAGTCTTCGAAGCGATTTCTTGCTTAACTTATTTTGCCTTGACCTTGGGGGCACCCGGGACCTTCAGGGCTCCCTGCCCAGCTACCTACCCCTCTCCTTTGGGGTGTTCTGAGCTGCAGAATCACATTCCTTCGGTCCTGCATACAAGATTAGTTCCAAAACAACAAAGCAAGAGTATTAGATGAATTTTTTTTATAGCCGTAGTTGTCTTGGTTCTGACTTCGGGTTTCCTAAATGGAACCCTAGGTCGAACCGACGCCTACTGTTCCCTCGACGGGGAACGTGTCCTCACCTACTCCTCTCAGGAGAGTTTACCTTTTGCCAACCGGCTCCTCCGGTTGGACTTTTGCCCGATGCACCTGACCAGGTCTTCGTACCCACCTTACGAGCAGGTATTTGGTGCCCATCTCCTTGCCAGGGCTTCGTGCCCAGTCCTCAACCAGGACTTCGTGCCCACCCTCCGAGCAGGTCTTCGGTGCCCAGCTCCTTGCCAGGGCTTCGTGCCCAGTTCTCGACCAGGACTTCTTGCCTAGTGTGCCTAGGGCTTCTTTTCTGCACACTTAGTAAATACATTATATTAGACAACAATAACCTCTTAACTCTTGAACCCTTTGCCATTATCAAAACCCAGGTTTGACTTAGGTGCTACCTGCACCAACAGATCGTTCCCTATTTAAAGGGCTTATTATTAAGGTTTTGTATGATGCTTAAGGCTTTGAGCTGCCGACTTTGTATTCCACCGTTCATAGTAATTTTTTCTCCTCTGCCGTGATTTTTTCCCATCAAGGGTTTTCCACATAAATCTTGTGTGTTCTCTATTGTTCTTGTTGTCATTTTTCGTCGTAATCTCGTAATAGTTTTTAACTTTGTTGCCCCTTTATTCTTCTTCTTCAACCTTAAGTAGTTATTTTTCACGTGTTTTTCTTCGTTGCAGTTGTAACATCTGATTTCTCTTTTACTTAGAGGATTTCTTTTGACCTACATCTCATTAAATTTATTAGATTGATTTTTTTAAATTTCCTTATCATCTATGCTTCTTCATCCTCGTCGATTGAAGTGTCTAAATCTAGTTTATTGATTTTGGCTTTTAGTGCTACACTCAGACCATTTTCTCTTCTCAATTTCGTACATCTAGATTCATGAAGCTCAAAAGTAGAAAATAATTCATTAGGGTACTTACCTAGAGGTCATTCGAGATGTAGTATGAATTTATAATCGAGGACCATTCTTGCATCCGTGGAAAAGAATTCAGGCCATATCTGACTGAGTCGCGATTTGACACCGATTCTACAATGTTGGTGAGTTCGATTATCAGTTCTTTGATTCGTGTATGCAGTTGTGCTACTATTTCTCCAATGTCCATCCAGAGGCTTGTTAGTTAATTTAAGAGCAGATCTCGTCTGGCTAGCTTGGCTTTTGATGTCTTTTCGTTAAGCTCCAGGAACTTTTCTCAAAGTTCCCTAGCAGAGTGGTAGATGCCTATTCGATTGACTTCTAGTGACAGTAAGATATTTAACAGATAGAACTTTACTTTGTCGTTAGCCACGAAATCTACTTGCTCCTTTTTGATCCATAGGTGTTCTTCTCCATTGGGTTCTTTGGGCACTACAAAACCATATTTGATTGTTAGTAAGATATCAAAATCTATTTTGAAAAATACCTCCATTTTACGCTTTCAAATCGCGAAGTCCCCCTCGAATCTTGGTGGGTAGATGCTTGATCCAACCATTTCTTTGATGATTCAAATGATGGTTAGTCCTTCTTAAGCAACCTTGCTCTGATACCAATTGTAGGATCATTCAAATGACTATTTTCGAGATAATGCAGTCGATCACAGACACCTGTATCAAACCCATGCACCCTTTAATACAAGCGCTCGTATTGAACCCAGGCGTCCCGGAGCCTGGTCAACCCCAGGTTAACTGATAAGTTGGGCTTTGGGTGATTTTTCGATCGTTCAAAGTTGAGCTCACCCAAACCCAATATCCGACCTTCTCCTCGAGCAGTCTTCCTCCCCGACTTCTAGTCCCTCGGACGTCACATGCGTCCTTCTCGCTTCGCCGATGTACTCTTCTGGAGCTTTTCGCCCCTTGGATGCACCGAACTCATCGGGTCCCTTCCCGTGCACTCCTTGGTCATAACGTCTCCCGCTTGACTTCTTATGTTCCTAAGTTCCTGCACACTTAGACACAAGGAATCAACATTAATAGAACCTAACTTGACTAGGTTGACCACATCAAAACTATCCTGAGGTATTTACAATATCTACTCATTCGACATAATTTAGATGTCATGCATGTTGAGAAAAATTTCTTCAATAATATCTTCAACGCTGTGATGAACATGCTAGAAGAACTAAAGACACTGCAAAATCATATGAGAGATTAAAAGAACTAGTCAACAGACCAGAGTTGCATAAGAATGAATACATTATACATTGAATAAAGATATACAAACTTTATGTAGTTGGATGAAAGAAATAAAATTCCCGGATGGGTATACCTCAAATATGGCTCGATGCATGGATATAAACAAGTTAAGGATGTTTGGAATGAAGAGTCATGACTGTCATGTATTCCTGCAAAAATTTATTCTGGTAGCTTTCTATGACTTACTTCTTCAAAATGTTTGGCAAATACTCACAGAATTGAGTCTATTTTTTTAGAGATTTGATAGCATGGTGTATTATGATAAATGATATGCTTCGACTAAAAAAGACATTCCTCTTATTTTATGTAAGCTAGAGCAAATATTTCCATTGAATTTTTTTGATTCAGTGGAATATTAATCAATACATTTACCATTCGAGACACAAATTGTTGGTCCTATGTAGTACAGATGGATGTATCCATTCGAATGATTTTTGAGGAAATTAAAAATAATATTAGTAACAAAGCATGAGTTAAGGGGTCAATATGCAATACTTATCTAGTTGAAGAAGTATTTTTTTCTGCTCCTATTATTTTGCAAAGAATGTGAAAATTATACATCGCAAGTGTCCTAGAAATTCTGATGATGCTCAGCTGATAGACCCATCGATACTTTCTATTTTCAAGTTTCCTAGTAAGCCAATGGGTGTATTTGTTTCTAGAAGATTAACTCAAAATGAATACCATACTGCAAGAACATACATACTCTTAAACTGTCAAGAGGTCAAATCATACATAAAGTAAGTTGATTTCTCTAATCAAATATTGGTAAACTTAGTATTAATTTATTTGCTCGATATCACATTTGGTCAATCTTAAAATTACATTCTTTCCCAGCTTGTATGAACAACAACTATATTTACAAAATATATCAATGGGTGCAAGTGAGGTAGCTATAAAGTTAGAGGCCGAATTTGCATTATGGTTTCAAATATATATAAGTTAAAGAATTTATGAATTTTTTAGTTTATGTCTGTTCCGGAAGGAATCGATGCGGATGACGAGTCACCGGAGTCCAGCCCACAAGGATGATGACGAAGGAAAGTAGATCACACCCTGCAAGATCAACATGAGTGTTAATGGGAATACGCTGGAGATTTTCCGGCGAAGCCTACTCCGTCGCTCAAGTCAGAACATAAGTTGCTTGCGGGAGGAAAATCAAGAGAGAGAATCTGAGTTCAGAGAGCGTACCCTCTTTACCTGTGCGACGAAACACTTTATATACCTAGGGTCATGGTCAGACGTGTCTCCACGTTCTCCTCCTCGCTCCGAATTCATTGGTTACAAGATAGATTTTAGGTAATGGTCGCAATGATTATTAGGGTCTTAAATGTCACATATAATGGACAATAAATATCTGCCGATTTTTCTGATCTGGCAGGAGGAACGGTTACTTGAGGTTGGGCTATGTGACGTATTGATCTTCGGGCTCTGCTCTCTCGAATGGTTCTCGGGGTATCCCCTCCCAGGGCAGCCATAAGGGGTTGCCCTCTCGAGAGGGTCTCGAAAGCATACTACCCCTAGGTGAGCTCATAGACCTATTCTCCCGAGGCGGTCTTGAGATCGGGGCTCTAAATTCTTGAGTGGGTCTCGGGTGTATGCCCTCGAGTTCGTCTCGGTCTGAGTTGGTCTCGGTTAGAGGCCCTCCCAAGTTGGTCTCAGTTGGAGGCCCTCCCGAGTTGGTCTCGGCCAGAGGCCCTCCTGAGTTGGTCTCGATCGTAGGCCATCCCGAGTTGGTCTTGGGAGCTCGACTTCGGCCTTTAAGTACATTGGACCTAGACACGTAGCTTCCCTATGCCACGTGTCAACCCTGGGGTGCTCATCCCCATCACAAGTCCCTCCCTTCGACTCAAATCGAAAGAAGTGTGGCTGACTGATTAGATTAATGATGTGACGGGGAAGGGGAAACTATGTGTCTGCGGACCCATTTATCCATAACTTCCCTGCTGGCGGCTTTGTTGAGTCCGAGGAATCGCAACATTCGACTCTGGGCCCGAGACAATCTTTTGAATGGAATGAAAAGTCCCCGCAAGTTTCAAAGTGGGGTAAGGATAGTCGTCGATCACTAATTAAAAGGGCATGGGGTCTTTTAATGGCGACAAAACAACTCCACAAATGCCACTGTGTTGCGTGTCCAGATAACTCCTTCGTGATCTCCTACTGACCCGTGACGCAGGGTCACACCATACAATGACTTTAAAGAGAGGCAGCTCCTCGAGATGGGCAGTCATCACCGTCCACGCGCCCAACCCCTATTGCTCGCACGAGGACGGCTTCTTCCCTATAAAACAAGGAGATGCAATGTTCGTCCGCCTTCTCGCCCTATCGCTCCACTGAGTACGCGTTCTCCGTTCACGTTCGCTAAGCTTCTGACTTGTTAAGGCTCCCCCATACCCGTAAGTTCCCTTCTTCCTCCATCCCCTTCCTCTTATTCTCATAGGAGTCATGGGCAAGGAAGGAAAAAAGGACCAATGACAGAAGGCGTCAATAGACAAAGAGGAGGACTATCAACCGGAATGGTATGAAGCTTCCTCCTCCAAGGTTAAGATAGAGACCCTTCAAGCCGCCTGGGAGGCATACGACATCCCGGAGGCACTACAACTGGAAGTACCTAGGGTAAACCAATCTTCTGAAGAACCTCCCCTAGGATTTTTTACTTTTTCCTTAGGGCAGGTAGAGTTGGGGCTTCGCTTTTCCATTCCGCCCTTTTTCATGAGCATTGCTTCCTACTTCAATATCCCCCTTCATCAGATGACTCCCAATGCTTTCGCTCAGATGAGCGGAGCATTTATCCTTTTCAGACTTTTTGACATTCCCTTGACCCCCCGTTTTTTCCATTTCTTCTTCCTCTCGACCCAAGCGTCCAGGGGAGCTTTTGGTTTCACGGCTCGCCCCAATCATAGGTTTATAGGGGGTCTTCCTTCCTCTCATAAGGGGTGGAAGGAATGTTTTTTCTTTGTTCAATTATCTCAGCGATCCTTCAATCCCATTCGTTGGGAGAGTTTGCCAGCCATGCCGGATCTTGGCGACTTCCAGCAGGATCCGAGTTACCAGCGGACTAGGAGCATCCTGGCCGGTATGGAGTTCAGCGACCCCGACCTGGTATAAAGTGACGAACTTATGTACCAGGCAGGGCTCAAACCAAAGTCCACTAGCATGAGTTGCAGCCTCAGTAAGCTAATAATCTTATAAACGTTCATGAATTCTAACTGATGCTTTGTTGCCTTTGCATTGCAAAGGACATCATGTTGTCCCAGGCGATGAACCGGATACTCAAGTGGGACCAAACCAACGAACAGGCCTTGATTCCTCCTCCTGCGCCCACCCCCTCGGTGGCCGACTCGCCTGAAGAGTTGGGGGAGACGACTGAGCCGCCTAGCGACTCGGGAGCAATGGAGCAACCCTATGAACAAGCGACGCCTGAGCAGCCCAACGACCAAGGGGTCGGGTCTCCCCCTAATCTCTTTGAGATGGGAGATGATGAGAAAAACACAATGCCTCCAGCTAACACCTCCCCACTTGAATCACCCGGGAAGAGGAGGTTGAAACGCTTGGCGAAGCGTCTGACTTCTTGGAGGAAGGTGAGGAAGCTCCGGCCTACCGAGCTTCCAAATGTTACCGAGGATGAGGAGGACACGATGCTCCTCTCTAAGTATTTCCAGTAGACGACCCCTCCCACTGCAGAACCTTCAGCCACCGCCCCCACTCCTGCCACTTCCTCAGACCCACCAAGGGGAAAACAAGCAGTCTCCGTAGAGCCTCAGCTGACGAGCGCTCGCCTGCGCCAAAAGGTCCAGGCAGAACAGGAGGCGGCTTCTCGAGGTCAACAGTCAGTGAGGCTGAGGGTTTGGCCTCTGAGGGATTGTCTAGTTCTAAGGAGGACATCCCCGACCCCTCAACATTGCCTCCAGGGGCCCCTACCATTCAACCCATCCCGTGCTCCAACGACGCCATTTCTCATAGGAGCCAGGGCCAAGGGCCGAGGAGTCCAGCGGATGCTGGAGGGAGCATTCCCTGTGTTAAAACTGGACCCTTCGCCAATCTGTATGTCACACTGCTTAAGGTAAAAAAGGTTTTGTTCAATGGTATAAACTTGATCTTTTTTAATTCTTGTTTTTCATCCTGGTAGGCCACTCACGAATTCCTCAGCGCGGGTAGTCAACTATACTCCCGACGGGAGAACGACGCCCTGCTCTAATGGGCAAACCAATTGGAGGCAGAAGCCCACCGTGCCCGCGAAGCAGGTTTAATGCAAGCGGAGGTCAGTAGGAGCCTACGGGCTAAGATAGAGCACCACCTCCAATCCTTGCTGACCTCCCAAGCCTTATTCCACATCGCAAATTACCGGGTGGTCTTCCTCAGCAAGGCAATGAAAGCACTCACTGACGAGGTGGACCACCAGGTGGAGGAGAGGAAGCAGGCTGAGGAGCGAGAGGCGAAGTTGGCCGAGGATCTCCGCTAGTTGCATGGAGACTTAGATCAAGCCCGGTTCCAACTACAAGAGGCAGATGCAGCTAAGGACTAGCTCTCATATGAGGCCATGGAGCTGAGGGCAAGCGGAGGCGCAGCTGTGGATGAACTTCAACAATACAAAGCTGTTGAAGAGACCCCGCGAGCAGACATAGAGGTTGCTTTTAAGGTAAAATTCCTTGAATTAGATGAATTCGGTGACATCCTAGCAGGCCAAGTGTTGCGCCGTCTGAATCAAGGCTTCAATGGGGCCATCCACCAGATCAGGCAAGCAGGAGTGAGAAGGACAGATGCCGATCTCAGTTCCCTCAGCGTTAGCCGAGTTTGGGATGAGTTACCTCCCAAAGAAAAGGAGTTGTGAATATATTTTTGTGTACTTTCCTTTGAATGAAACACTTGTGCTCCACTATCCTCTGCCATGTAGCTGTCTTTTTTGCTTCTTCACTTGTTTTTCTTTCTTTCATGAACTCATAGCGTACACATCTATTTGGAATGAAAGGGATTTTACATGATTTTGTCCTAAGCCTTTTTGTGGATATCTTTCTCTGGAATACTTATCTTTCGTGACATTTCTCTTTTATTCCGTGGCATTTTGCGAAAGCATACTCGGAGTTGAATGTCTTACATCTGTATTCCGAGTTGGTGTTGTGTTACATCAAGTGAAGGGCCAAGATGTTGTAGCCACAAGGAAACTACGTCTACCTCCGCGACCAAAGGAGAGACCGAGACAATGGAGGGGAGTTTAGACAAAGAAGCAGTCTCCTTTACGCGGTTTAATAATTGTACCTCTGATTTACACTTACATTTGGTACTTCCTTAGGATGTTATCCTAAATGTATCCTACTCAGAGGTATAAGGAAGCTTGTTACCTTTGTGATATGGGCTCTCGGTCAATAATTAACCATCATGTTTGCCTTCAATGTCTGATGGTGTTCCTTTGTATCATGTCGTTTACATGCTAGCTTCCTCCCCTCTCTGTATCCCGACAAACCATCCATAAGTTCGCGGTTAGATGTAGTAGGGCTATCGCGGCGCCTGGTCGGGCATCGACTGCACCACGACCAGGCCTACTCACCTCGGGCATCCGCAGCACCACGAGGTAGTAGGGTTTTAGCAGCTCCTGGTAGGGCATCCGTAGCACCACGACCAGGCCTACTCACCTCGGGCATCCGCAGCATCATGAGGTAGTAGGGTTTTATCAGCTCCTGGTCAGGCATCCGTAGCACCACGACCAGGCCTACTCACCTCGGACATTCGCAGCACCTCTAGGGTTTAAGCAGCTCTGGGTCGGGCATCTGCAGTACCACGACCAGGCCTACTTACCTCCGACATCCGTAGCACTTCGAGGTAGTAGGGTTTAAGCAGCTCCTGGTCGGGCATCCGCAGTACCACAACTAGGCCTACTCACCTCGGGCATCCGCAGCTCCATGAGGTAGTAGAGTTTTATCAGCTCCTAGTCGAGCATCCGCAGCACCACGACCAGACCCACTCACCTCGGATATCCGTAGGACCAAGGGTAGAGCCAACACAGGACTAGTGTCGGCAGCTGCCTACACTGGGCTAGGAAATACATAACCTAACCAAAAAAAATAAACAAAAAAAAATGGATGAAAAAAAACCATAGCTCATTGATAGACCAAGAATAGCTGTCACGAATGTGGGTCTCAAATTTAGAAATTTATAAAGCTGAAAACCCTGGCTAGCAAAATAGAAATGTAGAATAGGGGCCTCAGGTCGTATTTTTCTAGGACTAGTTGCAAGTGTTCAAATTGAGCTTGCAAGTTATTTGTCGTTAAATGATTTGGGTTTTCGAGATAAACTGGGGGTTTGGTCTTGCAATTACGAATAGAAGTAAAATTTGAAATGGAATTGACTTAACTGAGTAAAGTTGAACTAGGTATTGCAAAAATTAACTCAATCACTAGGAAAATTGAACAAACAATTTGAAATTGCAAGATTGAAATACAAACTGATATCTATTGCAGAAATGAAACTAAAATTGCATCTAAATTCGGAGAGAAAGAATTGAAGCAAGCTGTAAACTAAAACAAAGTTTGTTTGTGCAGGAAAAACTCCTGATCGGTCTGCTGACTGATCAGATGTAAGCCTAATCGGTCTAATGTCCGATCAGGTGGAGTCTGGATCGGACAACAGTCCGATCAGTATCTGAAACACGAGCTGATACAGAACTGATACAATGCAGAATTAAAATCAAAGACAAAATTACAAACTACAAACTCCAGTTCGAGTTCTTCACTGAGATTTCTCCTTGCTGTCACCCAAGGATCGAGCTCGGAACCCCCTTGCTCGCGAATCAATCAAAACTCAGCTGCGAAGTCCAAATCACGACGCTTGAAGTGTAGACTGAACTTCTTCCGACCCTTTGTTCCATAATGATTTTGGATGGCAAGTGGTTGCTAATAGAGCCTCATACCAGTTCAGAGAACTCCTCTGGCTTGGCCGATTGATGGAGAAATGGAAGCGGGCTAAGACTGGTCGGAATGAAGCTTTCTCCCGGTGAAACCCTCGCTGGAGCTTTCAGCAACAAATGGACTGCGATCCTTCCACTAAACTGAGCGTGATGATTCAAAAATCAGATAAGATCTCGATCTGGGTGGCCGCCTCCGATCAAAATTGAAGAACAACGAAGAACAGCAGAGCTTGGAGACGCGATCTGGCGATGCCGCGAGTGGAAGAGGGAATTCCCGTTTTTACTGAGCATTTTGAATTTCGACGGCTGAGATTTCTCCGATTCAATCCAACGGTCAGATCAATCCAGATCGAACCCAAACTTTCCAGATCTTGATCAAGGGTCAAGATCTGCTCCTCAACTCAGATCAACCGGATTTGCATCCAATGGCTCAGAGTGCTCTGATCTTTGAACGGACGGTTTAGGATCCTCTTGAGCTCAATCCAACGGCTGGATTAACTCTGATCTGGCCCAAACTTTCAGATCTTGGTCTCTGAACTTGGCTAAGTCTATCTTGAGCTTGGATCGACCAGAAGTTGGCGGATGGCTTGAATCTAACTGTTCTCTTGAATGGACGGTCCATATTGATCCAGCTCTTGATCCCATTGATCCAGGCCCATTCTGAACTCAAGTCCTGATTCAATCTTGATCTAGGTTCATGATTAATTGAGACCTACAAAATTAGATTCAATATTAATGCCAAAATATCTCAAATATGAGGAGAATTGTATCCAAAAACAAAAATAGAAAGATTTCATGAAACCTCATACAAATGCAAACTTAAGTATATGAAAAGGGATCAAAAGCATGGATTTAAGAGCCTAATTTAATCACAAAATGAAAGTTATCACTCATTTGGCTGATTACATCCATCTGTTATGTCCGGAAGATATGTAGGTCTCTATGGGATAGACTGATAGTTAATACGTAGGTATTGTCATCATAAGGTCTATGAGTCAAAATCTAATAAAGCCAATATGTCCGTCCTCCCCACGCGATAGCTATAGTATCTCTTGGGATGCTGGGCTTTTAGACCACCCACTGCAAGTGCTTCCCGATTTACCCTGGCGGGCGGTGGGAAACTTCTGTGAAGTCGGGTCGGTCGCCCGAGGTTGAAAAAATCTCGTTAATCATTTTTTTATAGTATCCGGATTAGTAGCTCTGGTGTTTTACCTCCTCGAGACGCTAGAGACAAGCGAATCGCCTTTTGTCACTATGTTATTAATTGGCATATATTTTTTAATCCCAAATTCTTTATAAAATTCTTTGTATTTCAATATATTATTGAAAAAAAATATTAATTTATTTTACATTTTGTTTGTTTTTTCTATTGTTGAACATGGTTATGATTACTTTACCCTCCTTAGTACCGAAACGACTCTCAATTTTATGATTCTCTTTTCTAATATTTATTTTTTACTAACTCAACAACATAACAAGCATTTGTAACATGCCGAAAGGAAAATACATGATGATAGACATCTTTAATTCTTATGTTTCCTATATAAGTGTAAGAAAAAAATTAAATAGATAATGCAAAAGAATTAGGTAGATAATGTAAAAAAGTTTAGCAAGTTACACAATGACATGGTTTACGAAGCGGAGAGTTTAAGCTGCGACACTACTATCAACTCTACTGTCAAAACTGGATCGAGGGAGGTGCCCTCCACAACGTGTCAGTCAATGTTAGCTGTAATTGGTCTACATTGAACCAATATCCTAGTTCCGCCCCTGCACAGCACCATGAGAAAGTAGGATTTTATCAGCTCTTGGCCAGGCATCCGCAGCACCACGACCAGGCCTACTCACCTCGGGCATCCACAGCACCATGAGGTAGTAGGATTTTATCAGTTCCTAGTCGGGCATCCGCAGCACCACGACCTGGCCTACTCACCTCGGGCATCCGCAACACCTCGAGGTAATAGGGTTTCAGTAGCTCCTGGTTGGGCATCCGCAGCACCACGACCAGGCCTACTCACCTCGGGCATCCGCAGCACCATGAGGTAGTAGGGTTTTATCAGCTCATTGTTGGGCATCTGTAGTACCACGACTAGGCTTACTCACCTCGGGCATCCGCAACACCACGAGGTAGTAGGATAGTAGGGTTTTATCAGCTCCTAGTCGGGCATCCGCAGCACCACGACCAGGCCTACTCACCTCGGGCATCCGCAGCACCACGAGGTAGTAGGGTTTTATCATCTCCTGGACGGGCATTCGCAGCACCACGACCAAACCTACTCACCTCGGGAATCCGCAGCACCTCGAGGTAGTAGGATTTTAGCAGCTCCTGGTCAGACATCCACAGAACCACGACCAGGCCTACTCACCTTGGGCATCCGCATCACCACGAGGTAGTAGGGTTTTATCAACTCCTGGTCGGGCATCTGCAGCACCACAACCAGGCCTACTCACCTCCGGCATCCGTAGCACCTCAATGTAGTAGGGTTTAAGCAGCTCCTGGTCGGGCATCCACAGCACCACAACCAAGCCTACTCACCTTGGGCATCTGCAGCACCACTAGGTAGTAGGGTTTTATCAGCTCCTGGTCGGGCATCCACAGCACCACGACCAGGCCTACTCATCTCGAGTATTCGTAGCACCATGAGGTAGGAGGGTTTTATCAGCTCCTGGCCGAGCATCCGCAACATGACGACTAGGCCTACTCACCTTGGACATCCGCAGCACCATGAGGTAGTAGAGTTTTATCGGCTCCTGGTCGGGCATCCGCAACACCATGATCAGGCCTACTCACCTCGGCCATCCGCAGCACCTCGAGGTAGTAGGGTTTCAGCAGCTCCTGGTTGCGCAGCCACAGCAACACGACCATGCCTACTCACCTTGGGCATCCACAGCACCACGAGGTAGTAGAGTTTTATTAGCTCCTAGCCGGGCATCCACAGCACCACGACCAGGCTTACTCACCTCAGTCATCCACAACACCTCGAGGTCGTAGGGTTTTAGAACCTCTTAGTCGAGCATCCGCAGCACCACGACCAGGCCTACTCATCTCGGGCATCCACAGCACCACGAGGTAGTAGGGTTTTATCAGCTCCTGGTCGGGCATCCGCAGCACCACGACTAGGCCTACTCACCTCGAGCATCCGCAACACCATGAGGTAGTAGGGTTTTATCAGCTCCTGATCGGGCATCCGCAACACCACGTACCTCTGCCACAAGGTCCAAGTCGATTAACCGCTCTGGATCATTGTCCTCTTTATTATAATGCTTCCGTTGGACGAACTCCTCACCTACTTCCATCAGGATCACGGTCTCAGCTCGATACACAAGCTGGAAAAGACTCTGACCTGTTCCTTCTCTTGGAGTGGTACGGTAGGACCATAGAATACTAGGGAGCTCTTCGACCCAACTACCTCTGACGTGATCCAGCTTTATCTTGACCCCCTTGATGATCTCCCAGTTAATGACCTCGGCTTGGCCATTTCTTTGAGGGTATGCAACAAAAGTGAAGGTTTGTCGAATACCCAGCCCTTCGCACCATTCTTTGAGTTTGTGCCCTGCAAACAGTCGGCCATTATCCGACACCAATTTGTGAGAGATGTCGTACCTGCAGATAATGTCCTTCCACAAGATCTTCATCACTGCGACCTCCATGATGAGTGCAAGAGACTCAGCTTCCACCCATTTGAAAAAAATAGTCCACTAGCACCAACAAAAACTTCTTTTGTTGTGGTCTGATTAGTTCCCACTGATCAAATAGGCAAGACACTGTGGAGACTCGCAGCGGCTCAGTCAGTCAGTGAGTTATATGCTGATGTCTCTGGTAGGCCTCACATCCGGCTACGATCTTGAGGGCGTCAGCCTAGAATGTTGGCCAAAAGTATCCTACCAGGATAATCTTCTTAGAAAGAGACCTTCACCTAATGTGACTTTCGCAAATGCCTTTATGAACTTTTTGCATGACGTAATCGACCTCCTCTGGCCCGATACACTTAAGGAGTGGTCGAGTGAAAACTCTCCTGTATAGTTGATCCCCGACTAGTGTAAATCTGGAAGCTCGGCGGCGGAATAGTCGGATTCCTTGATCATCGGTTGGCGTCTTCCCACTGCGTAGGAACTGCACATATGGATCTCTCCAATCAGTTAAGGTATTGTCTTCAGTTTCTTCTTCAATCTAAGCTATAGTCTCTTCGGTGGTACTAGGCTCATTCAGCTGCTATGCAGAAATGGAGCAAGCCAACTTGGCTAGTTCGTCCGCCTTGACATTGTCCGCTCGGGAAATCTTCTGCAAAATAACCTTTGTGAAAGCGGATTTTAGCAACTCGTAAATGGCTATATACCTCTGCAAGCGCTCACACTTTATTTCAAAGACACCCTTTATTTGCTGGGCAACGAGCTGTGAATCTGAATGCAGGATGACTTGAGCAGCTCCCACATGCTTAGCTACTTGTAACTATGCTAGGATCGCCTCGTACTCCGCTTTATTGTTGGTGGCTCAGAAGTGGAGTCGGATAGATAAATGCAACATATCTCCCCGAGGGGAAACCATTAGCACCCCGACTCCACTGTGCTTGTTGTTGGACGACCTATTGACATAGATCCTCCAAGCACCCTGAGCTTCAGGCTTAGGAATAGCTTTGAGCATGAAATCTGAAAGAGCTTGTGCCTTGATGGCAGTACGAGGCTGGTATTCAATTTCATACTCACTCAGCTCTATAGTCCATTTGATCAGCCGACTAGAAACTTCCGAATTGGTAAGGACTCGTCCTAGCGGGCTATTGGTGAGGACTACAACAGGATGTGCCAAGAAGTATGGCCTGAGCCTCCGGGCCATTAATACCAAAGCGTAGGCAAACTTTTCCATTGTAGTGTAGCGTGTCTCTGCATCCTTCAGGAGGTATCCGAAGAAGTAGACCGGATACTGCACAGTGTCTTCTTCTCGGATAAGTGTAGAGCCCACCACTTGCTCGGCCGCAGACAGGTAGATGAACAATGTCTCCCCTTCCACTGGCTTGTAAAGGACGGGGAGCTCGGCCAGATAGGCTTTCAGATTTGCAAATGTCTTCTCACACTGGTGATAAGCCCCCGCGTGTTGTATCATGGGTATCAAATACAATTTAAGTGTCGAACTCCTCTAAACTAATGTAGTATAGAGTAATTAGAGTCGTCTCTCTTAAGGAATGTAATGATAGATTAATAATCCTAGGATTCCAAGTTATTGCTTTTGAATTTTGGATATTAAACTGGGGGTTTGGATTTGAAAGCTAAGACTACGAAATGAGCAAAGCAAGTATAAAATCTAATCCTAATTAATGAAAGACAATGCAAGTAAAGAAAATCTAATTTAACCTAACTACACTTGACAAGGAAACGAAAGGCAACATAAAGGAAGCAATTAAGGAAGTAGAGTATTAATGAAACTTAACCTAATCTAACCTAATTGCATACTTAACATAAGAGAAACTTGAAACATTCAATTAATAAAGCGTAGCAAGAATCTAAGCTGAGAAAATGCAAAACTAAACTGAGACAATTGGTTGGGGCATTTCAACGAACACTTGGGGAGCATAAATGAAACCTATCCTAATTGCATCAAACTGAAAGACAACCATAAGAGAACATAAAGCAATCTAATTTACGAAACATTGCAAGAATTTAAGATAAGGAAAATTCAAACTAGAATCCAACTAATGGAAGAGACAATTCATCAAACACATGGTATGCATGAAAGAATTTAATCAATGTACGTGCAATCCAAACATGGGGAATCAAGCTCAATACAAGCATTCATCAATTAACACAAACATCCAACTCTAAGAAACAAACAACAAGCAAAAATTAAGTTGCAAGGATGGCTAGAGCTTCTCATGCGGCTGCTAAGTTGCGGATGGTAAATGGAAGGAGCATGCCGGGGCGAGCACGGATGAAGGAGCTGCCGAAAAATGGAGTGGCCTAAGGAATGATGGAGAAGAGGGGATGGCGGGGCGGCTGTTGGTGAGGGAGGAGGCGTGAAGAAGCTTGGCAGCGTCAAAGGCTTGGGAAGAAGATGGTGCGTTGGTGGAGCTTGGGCTCCCAACCGGGAGAGGGGAAGGAGGAGATGTTGATGGAGTGGAGAGGGATGGGAGATGACTGGCCGGCGGCAGCGAGGTGGAGGGAGGAACCGTCGGCCCTTGGTGGCTATGGAGAAGAGGGGCCGGTCGGTGGTGAGATGGAGAGAGTCCTCTCCCTTGTGTCCGCCGCTCGATGAGGGTGGCGAAGGAGATGGATTCGAGTTGATTCGTCTGCCCCTAGGGTTGTTGCGGATGAGGCTTTTCTTAATAGGTTTTTGGATTTTGGGTTGAGGGTAGGAGTAAAAAAATTTAGATCCGAATCCAATAAGGGTTGTAATTGGGCTTAAGGATTGAATGATGTTGATTGGCTTTTGGATGGGTTAGAGCTTTCCTCTTCTTGGATCCAAATTGGGTTGGATGAAGTAAACCATCTTCATTTGAATTGAACTAAGCCTTCAAATTAGACCAAACTTAAATTGAACCAAGCTCCTCAACACTAGCATTGGGTCCAATTACTTTGATCCAAGCCTTGGTCCAAGGTTCATCTTTAATTCCCTACAAAAATCATGAAATAATACCAAAATTTAGAGAAAATTATAATGAGCTCCAAAAATAGATCCTAATCGTAAAATATGATATAAACATGATTTAAACGTATGAGAGGATAAAAAATGCTAAGTAAATGAGCAAATATAATGTCATAAAATGCTGGTTATCAACTGGTCATCCCAATCGAACTTGACTGCGTTTCTCAAAATCTTGAAGAATGGCATGGTCCTGTCGGTAGATTTGGAGATGAACCTGGACAAGGTTGTAATCCTGCCGTTCAGCCTCTGTACCTTCTTGAAGTTGTGAGGAGAGGGCATATCAATGATAGCCTTCACTTTATCTGAATTGGCCTTGATCCCCCTCTCTGTTACCATATACCCTAAGAACCGACCACTCTTCACTTCGAACAGACACTTGGCCGGGTTCAACTTCAACCTGTTGGCCCTCAGGGTGGCGAAGGTCTCTTCCAGGTTGGCTATTATATTTTTTCCTTTGTCTGTCTTGACCAGGTTGTTATCTACATAGACTTCAATTTTCCTCCCAATCTGATGTTTGAAAACCTTGTCCATCATCCGTTAGTAGGTTGCCCCGGCGTTGCGCAACCCAAAAGGCATGAAGTTATAGCAATAGGTGTCATCTGCCGTCACAAAGCTAACCTTTTCTTGATCTTCCGGGGCGAGATGAACATGATGATACCCCTGGTAGGCATCCAACATAGAAATAAACTTACAACCAGAGGTGGAATCTACCAATCTATCTATCCGAGGCAGGGGGTAGCAGTCTTTAGGGCAGGCTTTATTTAAATCTCTAAAGTCAATACAAACCCACCATTTACCCCCTGGCTTAGGGACAAATACTACATTAGCAAACTAAGTTGGGAATTGAACTTCTCTTATGTGTCCAGCCTTCAGCAACTTGGCAACCTCCTCTCTAATAGCCTTGTCCTGCTTGGGTGCGAAATGTCTTCGTTTCTACTTCACCGGCCGAGCCTCGGGGGTCGCATGCAAGCGATGCATGGCCAAAGCTGGGGGGACTCCTTTGATCTCCTCGGTAGCCCACGTAAACACGTCCCAATGGTTCTACAAGCAGTCGATCAGACGACTTCTCAGCTCCGGTGGGAGATCAGCAGTAATCCTCGTAACCCCCCTGTCTATTGAGGGTGTATTTGAACTTCTTCACTCTCGACCTCAATCCATTCTTCCTTGGGGTCTTCCTCATCTCGAGGGTTGGCGAGGTCGATTTGTAGAGTTTCATCAGCCTTCGGGTTCTTGCGGCCTTCAGACCTGACCTCCCTGCTGTAACATCATCGGGAAGCTAGTTGATCCCCCTTGACCTCGACCACTTGCTTGCCCATCGGGAACTTAATTTTTTTGGTGGTAGACTGAGACCACCCGCCTAGAATACTTTGAGTGTTGGGCATCCGAGGATGGCGTTGTAGGATGAGGGTGCATCCACGACCAGGAAAGGAGTCCTCCTTGTCCTCTCCAGCGTGTCATCTCCCAATGATAGGGATAGGGAGATTTGCCATATTAGCTGCACTCGATATCCAGTGAAGCCGAAGAGTGTAGTAGAGACCGGACGCAGCTCGTCCTCATCGATCTGCACCTGGTCCAGAGTCATCTTGTACAGGATGTTCATAGAACTACCTGTATCCATGAAGACACACTTAACTTCATAATTAGCTATGCATGCAAGAATTACCAGGACGCCCTCATGAGGGTCTCCACGTCATCCAGGCTGAATGAGATGACGAGACCTCGACGCTGGCTACTACTTGTTCCAATGGAATAGTTCTCTAGTCGCCGAGTGTGGGCCTTCCTTGCCCGGTTGGAGTCTCCTCCAGTAGGGCCTCCGGAGATCACTCCCACGTGGCCCGAAGGGGGACCTCGCACAGGAGCCTTGCCTTTCTTGGGGTCTCATTCAAGGGAGAGAGATTGACGAGGCACCAACTCCCTACTCCTCCCCCTGGACCATGACCGAGATCATCGTCGGGTTCCTTCTTCTCCTAACTGCCGCTTGGGGGGAGAACGACTCCATCGTGGGGACCTCCGATGATACCCCGCTTTCTTCCATCGCTTCCGAGGCTTGTTATCAGCTTCCTTCGACAATCTTTTCTTCAAGGCATGACACTCTTCTGTAGAGTGCGTGGTACTGCCGTGGAAATCGCAGTACTTCTTTGGCGGCTCCAGTTCTTGGGTGTCAACTGTTTCCACTAGTCTTCTCTTACCAGCCCAGTGATCCTTCCTAGAACGAGGGTCCTTTGCCCGGGCCGGTGTTGGTGGTTCCCTTCTTTCTGACCGTATCGTGGTCCGTACAGGAGCTCCGACTGGTTCTTTGCTGCGAGCATGCTACACTTCCTCGACGTTGAAGTGTTTGATGGAGCGCACCAACAAGTCATCGAAACTGGTTGGCGGCTTCTTCACTAATGACCGAAAGAAGTCACCTTCGGAGAGACCTTGCGTGAAGGTGCTGACGAGGATCTTGAATGTTGCGGTTGCAACATCTTGCGCCACCCAATTGAACTGTTGGATATAATCCTTTAGCGGTTCCTTCGCCTTCTGCTTGAGGGTGAATAGATTTAACGTCGTCTTCTGATATCGACGGATGCTGGCAAAGTGATGTAGGAACGTGGTTCTAAACTCCAGGAAGGAGTTTACAAAACCCTGTGGCAATCTTTGGAACCATCTCTGGGCGGCTCCCGACAGAGTGTTCAAGAACACTCGACACTTAACACCATCTGTGTACTGATGCAAAAGGGTCGCGTTCTCAAATTTGTAGACATGGTCCTTTGGATCTGTCTTCCTGTCATAGTCGGCAATTCCGGGACCGCGGAACTACTTCGGCATGGGATCCTCTACGATGCCCAGCGAGAAAGGGGTGGAGGGTACCTTCTAAAAGGCCTTGAGTCCCTCTCTCTTCCCCGGTCCTTCTTCCTATCTTAGGACGCTTGAAGCGACGGAGTTGGCCTTCTCCAAATCTCCCAGGAAATCTAGCCGGTGTGCGGGAGTTGTCTCGGCGTGTCCCACCAGTGGTGAGACTGATCTTCCGTTGTGGGGATGCGAGGTGGAGATCCTGGGGATCTCTCCTTGCCTTGAGGCCGCTCGCCATGAGGTGGCTTGCTCGATTTGGTGTTGTTTGAGCGCTCCTTTGACGTCTTTAGCCACGAGGCGATCTAACTATTCTTTCGTCAAAACTATGGGTTGCCCCTCCGGATCTGTCATCACGGTGCTCCTTCTGGTGCTTTGATTTGCTTTCCCACAGACGGCGCCAAACTTGTTCCGGAAGGAATTGACGCAGATGACAAGTCACCGGAGTCCAACCCACAAGGATGATGACGAAGGGAAGTAGATCACACCCTGTGAGATCAACACGAGCGTTAATGGGAACACGTCGAAGATTTTTCGACAGAGCTCACTCCGATGCTCAAGTCAGAACTTAAGTCGCTTGCAGGAGGAAAATCAAGAGGGAGAATCGGAGTTCAGAGAGCATACCCTCTTTACCTGTGCAGCTAAACACTTTATATACCTAGGGTCATGGTCAGACGTGTCTCCACGTTCTCCTCCTCACTCCAAATTTGTTGGTTACAGGATAGATTTTAGTTAATGGCCACAACGATTATTAGGGCCTTAATTGTCGCATATAATGGACAATAAATATCCGCCAACTTTCTCGATCTGGCAGGAGGAACGATTACTTGAGGTCAGGCTATGTGACGTATTGATCTTCGGGCTCCACTCTCCTGAGTGGTTCTTGGGGTATCCCCTCCCAAGACAGCCATAAGGGTTTGTCCTCTTGAGAGGGTCTTGGAAGCATACCACCCATAGGTGAGCTCAGAGACCTACTCTCCCAAGGCAGTCTTCATATAAGGGCTCTAACTTCCTGAGGGAGTCTTGAGTGTATGCCCTCGAGTTGGTCTCGGTCGGAGGCCCTCCCAAGTTGGTCTCGGTCAGAGGCCCTCCCGAGTTGGTCTCAGTCGTAGGCCATCCCGAGTTGGTCTCGGGAGCTCGACTTCGACCTTTAAGTATATTGGACTCAGACACATAGCTTCCCTATGCCATGTGTCAACCCTGGGGTACTCATCCCCATCAATGTCTATTAAAAGTGTCCTAATTTATATCATAACTAATTTTATAGGTGAAAGATCATAGAATCTTAAATTTCCAAGATGGTATGATATTAAATCTTGCATCAACACTCCTTCGTAAAATAATGGTATACTCTGGTTACTATGTTAATAGTCTCAAATTCCACATGGCATAATGAGATTTAAGGAGATTAACCTATAATTCTGGTATTTGCATCAAAGAATCTATGGACAACAGTAACTCTTAGTTTGATTATTATGATAGACTTAACGAAATCATAGAGGTTAAATATTCTACATTACCTATAAAAAGGTGTGTGTTGTTCAAATATTCATAGTATGATCCGACCATAAGAACAGGTACCACAATACATCCAAACTATAATTTACTTGAGGTTAATGCAAATAAAAGGTTCAACAAGTGTAAACCTTTCAATTTCAGGGTACAAACGAGTCAAGTTTTCTATCTTAAATATCCTACGAAGAGAAAAAGATCTAGTGAATGATTGTTTGTTTATCAAATGAAGCCTAACTCGACTATAGAAATGCTGAACACCACCACTGCTCAAAACCATAATACGTTTCAAAATGAAGGAAGTAGAGAGACATTTAGCAGGTTCACAACTCCAATCAACATCTGAATTATTTGTAGATGTTACTCTCACATACGAGGATATGATGATGGAGAGATATCTAGCAGTGATGATCTTGTTGAACTAACAGAGTCTAGAGATGAGAACTTAGAAATTGCTAATGCTGATTATTTAGATGTAAATGATGATTAAATATTATCATTATTGTTCATCAAGTAAGTTATGCTTTCATATTGTTTTGTAATTATATTATCATATTAGTAAACTTTATTATGATGTGTTGTAATGTTATTTTACAAACATTATCATGGCAGAGTAGTAACAGGCAGTAGATCTCCATGGCTACAAGGGCTACGAGTTGTTGGGAACTCGTAAGTATTTGTTATTATTGGTAGTTCAAGTTCCTATATAACTTAATAACATATTTCTCATAACTTAATATTTTTTCATACAGGTTTACCCTTGATAGCCACCAAGTTTTCTCGTATATCACAGGAAATTTTAAAGAAAGAGTTTCCGCTTCTGGTGTTATACACTTATACGGAGACGTATGACCAGGAGACGAAGACTTTTTTTTATTGTAATGAATTTATAGTAAGTAAATTTAATTTTTTTTGGTATTCTATAATATATTTATCCTTTAATATACTTAATTTTCAACTTATAGTTGTAGAAAAATATACATGGGAGGACGGACATGAGGAACAATTTACAGATAATTGGAATGCCTATTACAGAAAATTGTACAGAGACCACATGTACGATATGAGAAAGAAGAAGACGAGACTGCTATATATTTCAGCCGAGATATGGGTGCTTGGACGACCACCTGGGTTGAACAAAGGTGGAAGAAAAATGCTAATAAGGCTTGAACAAATAGAAATAAATAGTCAGGTGGCCCGAATATCGAAACATCTCGGCATATGTTAGGATCCAAATCTATTATCGAGCATGCTATCGATTTAGTGAGTTAAATTTCAAGTAATATAAGCAAATTTTGTATTTATTAACAAACTTGTATAATTTTGGCCTAATATATTCCTTTATGCAGGAACGAGATCTAGCTCGATGGCCTACTTATATGGAGGTCTTTCTCAAGATCCACAAAAAGAAGGATGATGCATTTATCGATTCTCGATCCCAGATCATATACGTAAGATTATTAACTTTATTATATTTAATCATTTCTATCTTAATTAACTTTCATTGTATTTAAATTGATTATTAATACAATTATAATTTTCCACGCAGGAGTAAATTACAAATAGAGTAACTCAGGTATCTCAACCACTAGTAGAGGGGGGAGAGTTACAGTCTTTATCCTCCGAGACGTTTAATGAGATATATTATGATATTGTTAGTAGACGGACAAAAACTCCACGATATATGATCTTGGTTCCCAGGACAAAGTTGCATTTAATCATTTGAGGACTCCTGGGGGCCATGACACTTCCTCCTCTTCATCTACTGAGTTGCAATCTTTATGACGAGAACATCAAGAACTGCTTACTCAAATTGCTTCCATGGATTAGTGGATGTCCGATGAGGAAAATAGGAAAGCTGGGGACAATCAAAGGAGAGCCGAGGACGATTGTTGGAGGCAGACCAATTATGATGCTCTCATGACCTATATAATGGGGGTGATAGCTAATTTCACCCCGCCGACACAACATAGGTTTGAGTCACATGAGACTCAAGACCCATCAAATCGCGATGATTACCTTTTTCTGAGATTTGTTCAACTACAACTTAATTTTTTTCCTCATATATAAATAATACAAAATATATTTATTATGTTTATATATGCTAATATATTGTATTATTATGTTTCAAAATCCCTATTGATATATTCTTCATCGTGATAATCATCTGCTAATTTATATCGAAGTATCAAAATTTGTTATACATATATGAAAAAATTATAATTATATATAAATCTAATATAATAAAATATCGTATTTGACGTTTTACAAGATTTTCTATTACTTGCTTATTTATGGATAACTTTATATAGGATTTTCTATCATAGTATGTAATACACATTTAGATATAGATAATTTAGTTTATTTCTATTATTATGATTTGTTCAGATGATTGTGATTGAATTTAGATATAGATATTTAGATAGTTTGTTTCTATAATTTAGATATGGATTGTATATATGTGTGTTTGTGTGGTGTATATGATTGTAGGTCTTTGTATGTGTGTTTGTATGGTTTGGATATCCAGGATTGTATGTGTGAATGTATGAAATGTGAAATGTCATCATCTTATGTCTTATGGTTTATTATATTTATGGAAATTGTAAACAGGGAAGATTCAAAAATATAAATTGTTTTTTTTTAATTTTCAACGGAATACTGATAGAATTTATATTCCACCAGAAATTATCAAAAATATATATCAATGAAAATATGGATTCTATCAGTAGTTATCAAAAATAATATTGATGGAGTCAATGTTTCTGTCGATAAATCCAATATAGGATTCTTGACGGAGCACAGTTGTTTCGTCGGGAATCACTGACGGTTCCATTGGAAATATTTTCCGACTGAAATATTATTCCGTCGGAAAAATACCGATAGAATAGTTTTTTCGTCGCAAAATTACCCTTGACGATTTGTTGTGCTGTATTTTTTTTGCCATCGTAGTTCAATTGGAAATATTATTTATCGACGGAATTATAATAGAAAATTCTAGAAAAAATCCATCGGTTTTTTTAGTGTTAGTGTATAATGTATTATTCTTGTTCAAGAAGTCAAGCACAAACCACCAGCATAATGCTTCCGTAACTAGCATGCTGAAGCCTGCGCAAAAGGATGGCGCGGGTGTTTGCTCCCGGTGTGTGCACGTCGTGTACGCATCGACAGTTGGGGAGTGGCATAAGGTGGAGCAGGATAATTACATCGTCGGCATCGAGCGTGATGATGACGAAGAGCTTCTGTAGGCAAGAGAGGCGCCAGGGATTGTGCTCTGCGCTAGCTTCGACGGCGGTGTGGATAAGATCCATGGTCATATATGCAGCGGTACGTAGCTGTTTCAGGAAAAACCAAACAATAACCTTGTTTCATTTTAGAGGTGGTTAGCTGTTTGATTTCCTAGCTCCGCAACGAGAGCTAGTGGCAAAAGCTAGTGGGATGGCTCACCTTGCCATGGGAGCCTTACTACTTTGTCCACCTATAACCTGTTGACCAACTGACATCAAAAAATTTTATTAGTAAATATAAATTTATTAATCAAATTAGTATACACATCCTAATATATATCCATAACTAATACGAATTATCACCGCAATGTCAACTAAGCATATTTATTTTATAACTTCCGTAGAAGGTTCGATCACCTTCCTGATTAAACGATTCAAAAAACGGTATAAATGAATTATTAAAAGAAAATACATTTATTTTATATTATCTCCTACTTCTATATTTAAATATTATAATATAATGTAAATAACATATATATACATATCTTTGTCTATTTAATTTGGAAGCATATTAATTACATGTGTTGTTTTAATTATATGTGTAGTCTTATTCATCGTACTTTAAGATTAGATTATAGGGATTACAAAATACGATTAAAAGTAAATTACATTCCAAATTTTGATCTTTAATTGAACTTAAAAGAGTGATTTAAAGTTTTTAAACTGATTACATTAATGCTAATGAATTCTCTATACAATTTTAATATGAAAAATAGAGGCTTGATCGATACAACAATTAATTGGGATCATAATTTGACACGCGTGGTCGAATTCACAGCCGCCGAGAAGCCTACGGTACGGCATTTGGCCCCTCCGCCGCCGCTCGTCGAGGCCCCGGCGGACGCCGGAACGGCGTTCACAGTCCTCCGGTAAGGCCCCATCCACTTGGACATCATGTACCTCCCCTTCCTCCACGGCGGCACCGGCATCCCCTGCTGCCGGAGCGATCGCCGCGCCGCGTCCCCCACCGTGCGCACCACCCGCCTCACCATCTCCAGCCGCGCCACCATCACCTCCGGCAACCTGTTCACCAGCTGCTCATACTTCTCGCTCGCTCGGGCCACCCGGAACTCCGCCGCGAAGCTTAAATCGACCACGTACCGCGCCTCCTCTGCTTTCTCCGCTTCCTCCGCCGCCACCACATCCACATATTCGTAGTTCCCGGGGACGAGCCCGCCGGAGCCCTCCCAGCTGACCTTGCACACCCCTGCGTTGTAACCCAGCTCCCGCAGCCGCGCCATCACCGCTCGACGGAAGCCGGAGCCGGTTGGCCGGAGGGCCGCCAGAGCGTCGGCCGCGTCGCGGACGTCGGACAGGAGCCGCAATCTGAAGCGATCGCCATCGTCGAGGATCGCCTCGGATACGGACTGCGCCGCCTCGTCCCACCGGTACTCTTCGGACTTCTCGTCGGCGTCCGAATCCGGCGGCGGGTGGGAATCAGAGACGTCGCAGTCGAAGAAGGCGTGGACGAGGCTGTGGAGGGCCTCGTGGTCGCTGCCGCTGCTAGAGTAGGACCCCGCGCCGGTCGCCCAGCCATTGCCGCTACCCCAGATGCTGAGCGAGTCCCTCGCCTGCTTCGGCCGTGAGCTTATGGCCCACGCCGGAGTCTTCCTCCGGATCTCCATTTGGGGGAAAAGCAAGCGAGTGGGTGAGCCATTTTAATGGCAGCGGAAAGGTGTTCACGTTCGTTGGATCTTCAGAAAGTCGTCCAGGTTCGATGAATTTGTTTTGTTCAATGTACCGGCTGGGCTTGGTTCTACGGTTGAAGTCAAGAGCAGAGAGTCGTTTGAGTCCAAATTCGGCACGTGATCTTCATGGTTGGTTAGTGAAAAGATTATATAAAGGCGCTCATAACATAAATTAAAATTTAAAATTATTAATTATTCTTTATTTTTTAAAAAAATTTGTGTTGAGAAATCAACAAACTGATCCAATTTATTCACAGACGAACACAAGGGTAAACTAATTTAGGGCTAATAATTGCATTTTGTTTTTGCCTAATATAGAAATGTACAATTAAGTATATTATGAGATTCTTCATGGATAATTTTGACATTTCATCATTAATTGTCATTCAACTATTACTCTAAGAAGTCCCCAGGCTATAAGGTTTTTTCAAATATTTACATTTTAATTTTCAACTATGACATATTATAAGATATTTTTTCCCAATGAAATAAAAAATCTAAAATGTTCAAGGTCAGGGCAAGGAGCCTCAAAAGTTGTGGAACTTTATCCAAACTTTTGCATATGTTTTTTCCCTTAATAGCAATGAAATACAAGTGATAGAACTAAAAAAAATCCCCATCTATGAATGTCCAAATAATCATTGAAAATCTTAATAAAATATGATCTAATGCTCATAATTACAAGTTAAAATGACCACTCTAGTCAATTGTCGAATTGATCAAGTTGACTACACATTTAAAAAATGAGCATTGGATGTGTAACTTGGAAACACCTATGAATCATAGGGTTCAAAAGAAAAATAAGTTATAGGCAACCTAATCTCTACCTATGCAATCTGAATACTAACACAATCATCCAGGACATATATAAGATTATTATAATGGGCCTTTGAGTTTTTTCTTAAGCTTGTTTAGTATTCGTGAGTTCAAAGCTCCTGAAATATTTAACTATAAATTAAGGCCTAACTTAAATCATCTGGCTAAAATATCAAAACGCCATAAGTGACAGTAAAAAAAACCACCATTAGCGATTGAACTTTCGGTTGCTAATCCTAAACAGACATAGCGATTGAAAATTTCAATCATATTTTTTTGGAGTGATGATGTCAATTCGCAACGCATTTAAATTTTCATCGCTAATTAGAAATGAAAATTTAAATCCGTCGCTATACTTAGTGACATATATAAATTTTCATCTTTAAATATAGACAAATATAACTGTTTGTCGCTAAATCCGCGAGAGCTAGGCGATGGGTGTCTCGAATTTAGAGATGGAAAATAAATTTGCATCGTTAATTTTCAGTAAAATTTGGTAGCACCTCCTTTAATTGAGTTTTCGATCAGTTTACATATATATCAACGATATCATCATCAACAACGATGTCAACATCGACAATTACAGCAACATTCACTAGATCAATAAAACAAACCAACATGATTACAAACTCCTTAATTCAACATTCATTATATCAATAAATCATCATACATAGTTTAAAGGCATTCCAAATATTTTCATAAAAAACACATAAAATTCAAATTTAATACATGATCATGATAAAAAAAAAACTAATATGTTCATCATCGTCACATCTCATTATTTGATCTACAGCAAATAAAATACTATAAATTATTATAAAATACAAACACATTATTTAAACTTCTCTGCATTTTCTATTTTGAAATAATCCTACTCATACATAAATCTAAAGTTAGCTATATATACACAAAGTCAAAACTATATATCAAAAAAATAAAGAACTAATTAATACAAGTTTAACATGTTTTAAAAAATATATATATACCTTAATGAAAGTTTGGATAGCTGCTCATGGTGATATAATACAATTAGAGAGGCATATAGTAGCAAAAATAACAAAACCAATTTTTATTTTTTTTATGAGTGATAAAAAAAAACTAAGTCAACAAACCTCATAATGAGCTACTTATCAATAGAAATTCAGGTCTTGAGTCTTCTGTGAGTTAAAATCATACAGAGTTTGAAAAGCTTATTAAGGACTCATTAATGAAATGCAAGCGAAGAATTCTTACATATGTCGCTCTATTGTCGTCTTAATCCGATTATCAGTCGACTCCTCTACTGTCGTAACTCAATCTTTCAATTCTTTATTTTCTTTTCTTAAGGCTTCTAATTCAATAGATGATAAAGAACCAGGATGACTCATGGCCATAGGAGCTATCACATGATCATATACGATTCTATGAGAATGACTAATGGTTAGTATTTGAGTGTTGCCATCTTGAGGTCTGGGAGTCAAAACCTGGCAAAGTCAGTGTGCTCGCCCTCCACGCGTGCTAACAATAGCATTCAGGCTAGTTGTCTCCATGATTTACCTTCTCTGTATTGGCTCTAGGACGGGTTAGCAGGGGTGCTACAGGAGAGCGAATCACCTTTTGCCACCTATCACATGATCATATACAAGTTTTTCTTGGGAGCCAAAGCCTTATAGTGAGTTCTTTTTCTATCCATCGACAACCTCATAATAAATTTCATTTACAGCATCGGTGGATAGAGTCTGTAACTCTGCTCTCTCTATAGAAAGCTAAGACGCCTGTACAACTCAATTAGTCATTTCATCCTATATAAAAAATATTATTATCTAATATACAATTAATAAAGCTAGTTATTATTAAATGTGAACGGTAATAAAGTTTATATTCTTACATCTATGGCCTTTGATCGATGATCGATAAATCTGTTATCCTTTTTTTTTTGGTGCATCTTAGAAAATACCTTCCAACAAGTGGGAGGTCTTTGTAAAGTATATTCCTACATACGCAAACTTTTTTATAAATTAAAATGTTCATTAATAATTAAAAAATTATAGTTTAAATTTTATTGTAAACTCACCAAGACTATTGCATGCTCTATAATATATAACGTGATCCAGTTATATACTTTGTAGATCTGGTGCTTGGGCCGATGAGCTCAGTATTTTTATTGTCTCAAGCTGTCACTGAATTTTGCAGTCATTTTTCTACAACCTAATTGTTCCTCCATGCATCCCAAATCTCATTTATACATGAGATGGTCTTGTTCCCTTCTTTCTCTACTTATATAACAAGTCCTTGTATAATTTTGCAAAATAAGTGTTCCATGTATCATTAAATCTTGCCTCATATCCTAGCTCTAGGTATATTTTTTCTAGAACAATATCGATAAGATTAGTATAAAAAGATATTATTGTTGGTGCAAGATATACTAGAATCAAACGTATGTTTTGATGTTTTCAAAGGTTCAAGTTAAGTCTTGTTGTTATATAATGAATTGAACAAGCATACAATATGCTCAACTTGGAAAGTTCTAGTTGAGGCTAGGCAAAGGAAACCCCTAGTTGCAACTAGGAAAGGAAAGTCTCAGCAGATCATGGAAACCAGGCAGGAAGCCTAGATTGGTCAAGTGGACCAGACATCTGGCAGGTAGATTCGATAGGTCTGGAGGGCCCAATATTGAATCAAGAGGAAGCCCTGACATGTCGATTTGATGCTAAGCATTTTAAATTCAATAAGTTTGAAAGTCTCGATGTTTAGCAGGTGAGTTGAGGTAGCTCTTAGAGGGAGTGCAGTTAGATTGTGTCACGGTAGGGACAAATCTTAAACCTTGATCCAACTGAAGAAACCAACGGAAGTTTTTAAGTTTAGATCAAGACAGTCCTAATTGTCACACTTATGCATATTAATTTCTATCTATTGTGCTTACTCTATTTTGTAAGACTATTATTGTATTGCCTGTGCTAACATTGTTTTGTAGATAAATGAAGCTTCGAGTTGACCGAGTGTTTGGTTGACTGAACAAGGGGTTCAGTCAACTGATCCGACCACATGGAACAGAATCAATCAGAGTTTGCAAACATGGTATTACAATTTTATCAGTTGACGAATACCTTTTATTAGTCAACCAATCCAAAGATGGTAACGGTGAAGGCGATCGTAGGTCGGCAAGAGAGGGGTGAATTGCCCCTGAAAATAAAAACTACTATCTTTTGTTTATTTTAAACAAAGATGTTAGTTAGTTCAAACAATAATAAATAACATCAAAAAATAAAACAATATTGAAAAGAAAGAGACAAATGGATTTTACTTAGTTTACAACCGGGGAGGTTGCTAATCCAAGACAGAATATAGCTCAATTCTCCTGAATAAACTCCTTCGGACGGAGAAACCTCTTACATAATAAAAGCTCAGAAAAACAAAGAGAAATTATAGAAAATTCATTTGCAGTGAATTGGTTGATTTGAAACTGAGCTCTGGGGGCATATTTATAACCCCAGTCAACTCTATCTGAATGCTGACGTGGTACTATCGGGGCGCCCGAGTGGGTGAGGGCGCCTGACATGTGGTTTGTGTGTTATCTGATGTGCAATGTTCGTAAACGGCTAGCTGACAGATAGAATTTGGCTCTCGGGTACCTATATGCACTGGGGAACCCAGGAATAGGTGCACCCGAGTGCATAGGGGCGCCCTCATTCACGGGCGCCAGAGTGACTTTTGATCAGCAACCTATTGACCAGTCTCCAACGGGTCTTCTTGGGTGATTTCTGGGCCTTCTAGAGTCGGGCTCACCCAGAATCAGGCTCATCCAAACCCTCCTCCGGCCTTCTCCTCGAACGTGCTTCCGCCCGACTTTTCGTCCCTCGGATGTCGTGCGCGTCCTTATCTCTCCAGAAGCATATTCTTCTGCAAACCTCCACGTCCCTCGGATGCACCGAGCCAGTTGGCTCTCTTCTCGTGCCATATTTCTCAACCGTTGCGTCTTTCGCTCGACTTCCTGTGCTCTTAAGCTCCTGCACACTTAGACACAGGGATTAAAATACCACATGACCTAACTTAACTCGGTTGACTATATCAAAACCTACCTAGGATACTTATAAACGGTAGATGATCAGATCGAATCACACATGAAAGGAAATTTTTGGGTTTTGTCAACTAATTAACAGGATCATTCAACCAAATAGAAAAAATTATAGGATCGAGGAAATCGAATTGGAGCAAACAAGGAAGGGCGTGGAGTTTAGTCGACCAATAGAAGGTTCAGTCGATGGATAAGTTTAGTTGATTGAATGGGATTTCAGTCAACTGACGATGCCTATATAAGAAGCCTTGGGGTCCAAGTCGACACATCAATTCACTCTTTGCTTCATTCTGTTCTTCTTGTTACTGTCCATGTCAGTGCTGATACTTCTATCCCGAAAGGCTCTCCAACAAATGCGCTCAACCTACCACTATTGTTGTTGGCACTTAATTGTTATACTTTCACTTATTCATTGATGATAGTAGTATTGTTCCTATCCTCTTTCATACTTGTACGAATCTACTTTTCTGAACTATATTAGATTGTCCATCAAGCGATCAAAGATTGCAGACATTAGAGTAGTAGTCACTGGACTACAAACAAAGTAAAACCGATTGTATCTCTATGTTTCTTACCGTTACTTTTATTTTAACTACAAATTCGGTTTAGTGCAAAGAAAAGATTTTAAATGAACAAGATTTACCCCCCCCCCTGTCTACTATGATCTAACAATTGATATCAAAGTGATATTGTTCTGAAAAGACTTAATAGTCTTTCTAGTTTTTTTAATCTTTTATTTAAAATATTTTCTGTTCATATTTTTTTTTATCTCACACTGTTAATCCTAAGACAAAATCTAGGAAACTTCTTTTAGTTTATCTTTTTGCAAGAAAAATAATGTCTCATCAAAAAGGATATAGCATGGTCCATCCTCTACTATTCAATGGGGAAGATTTCAACTACTTAAAGAGGTGGATGAATGCTTTTTGAATTCCAACATCGACATGTGGTTTAGCATAAAAAAGGGTTACATACCACAGAGTGAAAATGGAGAACCGTTAGATCTGGAAAAGTGGAATTATGAGATAAAAGAAAAAAGCTCAAATCAACTACAAAGCACTAAACACCTTCCAGTGTGGACTAACAAAGGAGAAGCTCAACCGAGTTAGATCTTTTAAAAATTCCAAACAACTTTAGGATCGACTAGTCAAGCTACATGAAGGAACCAACGACTCTAAAGTAACAATGCGAGATCTTCTTTTAAATCAGTTATTTAACATCAAAATGTTGTATGGAGAAGCCGTGACTCAACTACACGCAAGACTAAAAGACATCATCAATGGGCTCCACCTTATCGGCCACTAACTTGAAGATCGTGATGTTATAAGGTACGTGCTAAACTCTTTCCCTCAAAATGAACTGTGAACATCTATATGGTAGATGACTATAAAGTTTTGAAGGATTTTTTAATTATTAAATTATACAAGTTATTTTGTGAATTAGAGTTACATGAGCATACTAATCTAGTCAAATCGAGACGATTATAGCTTTGTATGTAAGTCAAAATAAAAGCAAGGAGGCTAAGTCCAAGTCTCGATCAAAACTAGAATCTGAAAGCAAGCTAGGCTCAAATTCAAACAATGAACAAGAGATAGTAAACATGGTCTGAAAGATGTTTACTTAGAATAAATTCACAAAAAAAAATCTGAAGAAAGCACAAAATAACTCAAACATACCAACATTGGAGGTAACATGCTACCGGGCAAAAAAAAAGGTCACTACAAGCATGAGTGTCCTAACTTAAAGGAGGAAACCCCCAAGTCTTCAAGAAGAAGGAAAGCGCTCAAAGCCACTTGGGATGAATCATCTTTGAAAGAGTTAGATGTAGAACAACAAAAGCAGTCAAGCCATTGGCACTTATGGCAAGGAACGAGGAGTCTAACTCTGAGTCCAAATCTAAGTCTGATCTCGAGTCCGAGTCTAAGAGAAGTCACACATATCCATTTCAAAAGCACCAGAGGAGGTAACCTTTCAAAATTTCAAATGCTTAAAAAATTAAATGTTTATTTAAAAAATTGACTAAATCTGAGGATCTGATTAACTTACTACTTAAGGATGTTAACCACCTTAAGAAGCAAGTCAACTTGAATCCCTCAACTAATCATGTTCAAGAGGAAACTTCAACTCAAGTTGCAAGACTTGAAGAAGAAAATTCCACCTTGAAAGATCAAGTGGAGGGGCTCAAGAAAATGTTGAAAAAGTTCAAGTTGGGTTCCAAGTGTTTGAATATGATGCTTGGGCCCCAACAGCCGTGTATAACAAATCTAAACTATGATACAAAGCTAACTCATCCAAAAAGTCTTACATGCCTTTATTAAATCAGAATGTTAGAAAACAAGTTTAAGCATGTGTCCCTAAAATATGTTTACTTAACCAAAATGGATCAAATCGATATTGAGTCCTCAAGGATCGAATCTATTATCTAGATAGACCATATCAAGGTTATGATTCTGGGGAAGCAAATAGAAAAATAATTATTTCTTGTTAAATGCATGATTGTTTGATTTACTACTTTAAAATCCATGCTTAGTTTTAATTCTTAATTTAGAATGGTTAGTTATAAAAGAGTGTAACCAAAATTGATAACATAACATCGGAATAGATTGGAATGATAGTATCCGTAGGCTAAGGAAACATTGTTGAAGGCATGTCTAAGTTGAATCATATGTGCTCTACCTGGTGCACTAGACTTAATGGATCTAGTTGAAGCTACCTCAGTCAAACTTGAGCTAGTTAGACCAAAATCCAATATTAATTTCTTTGGGTTGGTCAGTTTTGGGAAGTTTTGACTAGGCACATGGTTACTTTAATGATGTCTTTTGTAACTTATCCTATAAACTCCTTCTTGATTGAGTTTGAATCAAACAAGGACAAACAACCTTTTTCAAGAATTCTTAATAATTCAAACTAATTTAATTAATAAATTTTAATTTAAGTAATAATTATTTAATAATCAATAATTAATAGTTTTAATCAAAACTTAAAACGTAGCAACCTTCTAAGTATCATAATTTTTTACTCTAATAACAGAATAAGGTATTTTTTAATCGAAGATCGTTTAGAGTTCTATAATTAAAAAAAATAGATCGTCTCATTCTAATATCTAAGTCAAAAATTATAATATAAAGTTTACTATATAGTTGTAGCAGCTATTATTACAGCAGCTACACGTTGTAGCAGCTACTGCATCTATTGTACAGTAGCTGCTACAATATGTAGCAGTCATTGCTAAATAGTTGTTACATATTGTAGCAGCTATTGTCGAGTAACGACTACAACTGTGTAATAAACTTTCGAACACCATAACTTTTGACTCGGATATTAAAATGAGATGATTTTTTTTAATCAAAGGTCGTTTAAAGATCTATAATTCAAAAAAACAAGATTGCCTCATTCTGTTCATATCTTTCAAACACCATAACTTTTGACTCAAATATTAGCTGTTACACTTTATAGCAGTTACTATACAAAGTGGCATCTACACGTTGTAGCAGCTATTTGTCTAGCAACTGCTAAAACTTATAGCAGTAAGTACAACTAGCTGCTAAAAGATGTGGCAATAAATTTTAGCTAGTATCATATTGTAGCCTTTCGATTTTATGTTACAAATATACACGAAAAAATAAAATCTATTAAACCAAAAATCTGGAATAAAAATATGACAACTAGAATGAAATGTATTATACAAAGTTGAAATAGTCTAATAAGACCTAATAAGACCTATAAACACAGCAACTTGAAATAACATGTCTATTCCTCATCACTAATTTGTATATAATGATTTTGTTTATTCCTGAATCTGATACAATTCATTAACTCTAAACACTAAAACTTTTCACTTCAATTATTTTCTCTGGGAGTTTGAACTTCATATTGCACACGACCTTTCTTTTCCTCTCGATGTAAAGGAGGTAGCTGCTAGATTTTTATCATAATGTGCTTCAAAAGCTCGTTTTGCTATCTCTTTAGTTTTGTAGTTCTGGTATAAAACTATAAACCCTTAAAGGTATCAACTAGTTTAGATTCTTCTATCTAGGCATCTTGATTCTCGGTTTGCCGACCTTTAAAGACAATATATATTTTCACATATATTAAAACTATCATTTAGAATCATGTGTAAATAATTTATTTATGTTAGAGGGAATTATAACTTAAAATGAAATGACTTACCATCAAATGAATTATTTGTGAAGTTTCTTACAAAGTATATAATATAAAAAATTAATATTTCTAATAATAGATCGCAGCACTTACAATAAAAATTATTTTATAGGAAAAAAACATATATTGGATATGGAGGGCTTACAATTGATTGTAGAGGTTTAAGAAAGACAGCGTCACTTTTGTTTTGCCACAAGATTATAAAGCTTGTGTAGTAGGAACTATAAAGTAGCTGCTATAACGTGTAGCAGTTCTATTGGCGAATAAAGCTAGTTTGAGCTTATAGTAGCTATTAATTACTAGTAACTCCTACAACACATGTTTCACATTGTAGTAATTCTTGTCCAGTAGCTACTATAATGTGTAGCATGTACTTATACACATGTTTGGCGTGTAGCAGTTATTGTCCAATTGTTGTTACAACATGTAGTAAGTACTTATATAAAATTTGCTACAACGTTATAGTAGCTAGTTTGAGGTAGTTGCTACAACATAGTTAAGCAGAGCTAGTTTGCTTTCACATTGTAGCAGTAGAGTAAATATTTATACAAATCTACTATTGACTAACTATAAACAATATTGTAGTTGATTCTGCTTAAATAATTGCATAAAGTATCTTAGTTATGTGTAGTAGGACTTCTACGTTGTAGCATCTTATAAAATTTCGCAATGTAGATATTTACCAAATTTTCTGCAAATAAGATAATCCAAAAAATTATAATAATTTTTTCGTTGTAGCAGTTTCAAGGTTTTAACAGTTACAAGGTAATAACATCAACAAGGTTGTAGTAACAACTTTAAGGTAGCTACTACAATGTGTATCACCAGAGTACTATAGTAGTTGACATTGTAGTTGAAAATCCTAATTAAAAAATAACAAGGTAGAATGAAAGAAGTGGGGGTGGCAGTGTCAGATTTTGTTTTAAGTTTGGGGATCTTCATGACCGACGAGAAGAGCCTTGAGGTAACTTTGTTTGCTTTCGGTGAAGGAAGGAGCGGCAGCAACAGAAGACGGCGACGAAGGTAGAAGCAAGAGCGACGGAAGACAACGGTGAGGGTAGGATCAAGAGCGACTTAAGACGCCGGCGAAAGAGAAGGGTGTGAGAATGAGGAAAATTTAGAATTTGGAAAAATGAAGAGAGAGTGAAGGTTTTTATAATGGAGGAAAAAGGGAGAGAGTACATAAGAAATACTTTAATACTAAAAAGAGCGAATGAGAATGAGAGGGTTTTTTATATAAAAAATCTAGCCGGTAGCGCCACATGAGCACGTCGCTCATGGTCGATCACGAAGTATCGGACAGGACACACACGCACACACGGTCCACACGAATTTGCACAGTAAAGTCTTGCATAATATATATATATATACCTTCCATGTTTTTTTTTAATTTTTTTAAGATGTATTTACGGTTTAAGATTTTAAGACTTAGGAGTTAGGTTATAGTGGGTTAAGCTAATAAGATTTTTTTACTAAGGTTCAGTCGTCTCTCTTGGATTATAATGTTCAAAATAACAAATTTTAGAGGTTTATGGGATATATTATATGTATTTAGTATTTAAAATTTTAGGATTTAGAGATTAGGTTATAGTGGGTTTTAATAAAATTTTCCCCTTGGGTTCAGTCTGTTAGGACCAGTAGAGCTAGAGGGGGGTGAATAGTTCTCTTCAAGTTGATTTATTTTCTTCACAATGGAAACTAAAAGCTAAATACCCCCAAATACAATGCTAACGCCATGATTTACTTGGTCTCTATCTCCTTGAGGTGACTAATCCAAGGGTTCACACTAGCGATCACAGATTTCACTATGAAACCTCCTTCTTGGAACAATACCGAAGGTGGAGAAACCCTTTTATAGCAAACTTGAAAGTTCTCAAGTAATGAACAACAACAAGGAGAAGAAGAAAATAAATGTTATAATTTTTTTGAGCTTGAATCCCCTTCTCTTAGTTGCTTGAAGATGTTTTTGAGAGCTTGAGCAAGAACTTGAGCACAGAGATGATGAGAACCATTCTGTTTAAGTGAGGAATGTGTCCCAATCGATTAAGAAGTGCCCTAATCGATTGACCAATCAATTAGGAAGCATTCTGTTGTCGCACAAAATGGCTCGTAATCGATTGATCAATTAATTACGGAGCATTCTGTTCTCACACAGAATATCTCCCAATCGATCGACCAATCAATTGATGACCCAATCGATCGGTTCATTGATTAGAGAGCATTCTGTTGTCGCACAGAATGACTCGTAATCATTGGTCAATCGATTACGGAGCATTCTATTCTCACATAAAATATCTCCCAATCGATCGACCAATCTATTGATGACTTCTAAATCGATTGACTGATTGATTAAGGAGCGTTCTGTTTGAAAGTAGAATGTCTCCCAATCGAAATGACAATCGAATCAATTGACTAATCGATTTACACGCTTAGATTTAGGATTCTCAACCCTAAACCTTCATGCATGTTCTCAATCGATCCCAATTACATCATGCCAACGAAACCTCTTGTTTCTTGAACTTCATGCCTGGAGCTTTCTCATCTCTAAGTCTTCTTGCCAAGAATCCAATCCCCGACCATTCCTTGGACTTCTTGCCTAGAGCTTCCTCATCTCCGGGTCTTCATGCCAAGTATCCAATTCTCTACCATTCCTTGGACTTCTTTTATTACTGCACACTAAAACTCAATATTAAATCCAACGTATTAGCTTAAACTTAAACAATTGTCAATTATTGAAATTTCTTATCTATGGCATGATTGTACCAATATAGTCATCCCTCTTGGGTTATAGTATTCAAAAAAACTAATTTTAGGAGCTTATGGGGTATATTATATGTATTTAGCGTTTAAGATTTTAGGATTTAGAAGTTGGATTCTAGTGGGTTTAAGCTAATAAGATTTTTCCTAGAGTTTAGTTGTCCTTATTCGGTTATAATGTTCAAAATAATCAATTTTATATATTCACGAGATATATTATATGTATTTAAGATTTATCGGAAAAATATTGATTTAAAAAAAAAAAATAATAATAAAATGATCGAGACACCTTCCATCACAACTATTTTTCTTTAAAAAAATGGGACTTGAGGCACTTCCCATTAATTGGGAGGTGCCTCAAGTCCTGTCGCGAACAAGTGTCCAAGGAAAAGTAACCACTTGTTGATCGTCGGCCAATCACCTAGCTTCCCTCCACTGCCGGAGGTTGCAGCCCTAGCCACAGCACAATAAAGGTTGCCGTTTTTCCAGCCGACGGCAAGGGAATGAGACTGCTGTTCGCCGGCCAAAAGGCTGCTACTTTTTGACCAAAGACGTTGCTCGAAGTTGGTTCACATTGGTTGTTCCAACCTCACGTTGCCTTGATTCCAACGTGAGCAAGTCAAAACGTGAACACTGGGTTCACGTTGATTGTTCCAACGGGAACAACTCACGTTGCCTTGTTCCAACGTGATCAGCTCACGTTGTCGTTAGAGCTCCAACATGGTCCAGACTGAGAGTTGCTCTATCCAGATTTCCAGCCCTTGGTCAGCAGCGCTGTCACTGCCGTCCATCTCTATTGGTACTCCCGGGTTTTCCTTGTGTCGCCGAGTACCAAGTCAAGACATGATCCCTCTCTCGGATCACTTCGTCTCTCTCATTCGGTTTGTACCGAAGCGAAGATACGACTCGTGATTTAGGAAGTCGCTTTGAGGATAAGTCGGCATGGATGCAAATAAAGGCGAGGTTTCAATGCATTGTTGGTTAATTCCAATTCCACTTCAATTGATTCGGATGAATGTTAGCGTTGCAAGGCTAGCAAATGCTCATTCACAAGGTATGCCTAACTTTATTTTATTATTCATAAAATTTTAATTTAGGATCATGTCTAACATATTATATTCTGTATGCGTGTGATGTGTATTGTAATAAATTAGAAATTTATTATGTCCGCTACACACATTTGTAAAATATATTTTAGTATGCACCATGTCGAGTTCCCCAACAATTAAGGGATCATGGACTCGAGTTGGATTGTTTTGAATTGAGTTTAAGACTAAGGTTAATTAAAGAAACCCAATATGGAGCCATCTGGAGTGTTCATTTGAGATCTTGTGCAATCTGAATCATCCATCGAAATCTAGTCCATCCAAGTCAAGAAAGCATAGATCACGACCATTCATCTAGATCTGGAGTCTTTGATCCAAATGTGAACTGATCCAGTCGTTGATCGATCTGAAACATTATAAACCGTCCGTTCAGATCTGATATCAATTCAAATGAGAAGCAGAGGAATTGGAGGCGGGGAGCGAAGCAGAGGAGGAGGAGACCACGATTTCCGCCGCCGCCGTCAGCCACCGGAGCTCCGTCCATCATCATCCACCGAGTCCTCATCCATCGACATCCGGTGAAGCAAGGGAATTCCCTACTTCCTCCAAGCACTGACACCAAGCTCTGTCCATCAATCATCCACCAACGCCATACACGATCCACCGGAATCCAATCCAAGGAGAAGCAAGGGGATTCACTACTTCCTCCGCCCACTGCATCCATTTTCTACATCCGACATCCGTAGCTTCACCCTATCACCATCTCATCTTTATCCATCGTCAGCCACTTCCTTCATTACACAACTACTAGGGTTAAGGGGATTCCCTTCCTTATTGGTTTCACATCCGAAGCACGGATCTCATTCTCCATTAGCAACTTCTATCATATCACTATCGCCGTCGAGCTTCCTCTTCTTCCCCATATCAGATCCAAAACAGAACAAGCTCTTGGGTTGCCCTAGCTTGGTTTGTGAGCACCTTCTTGATCCCAATCTTCTCTTATTATGATGTGTAAATTAATTTCATGTGATTGAGTTTGTGAAAGAATGTTTGGTTTGATCCCTTATGCATTTGAATTTGAACATGTTTGAGTGCTAGTTTTGTTAATTTGCAGGTTGGTGTTCTTTAATATTACTGTTCACGTTTGATTTCTACATTGCAATAGTTAGTTAGGTTAGTGTATATTCCTTATTTCTTTCCAATATCATGATTTGATTGCATGTGCAATATAGTTTCCTTTATTTTCTCTCTTATGCGAGTAGGTGTTAGGTTTTGGTAAATGCTTAAGTTTCTCTAGTTGCTTTGTGCTTCTTTAATTCGTTGCATTCGTAATTTAGATTAGATTAGGTTGTCTTCCATTATTTGTTTTTAGCATTCATAGTTTCAAAACCAACCCCAAAACCCCAACACAATAATAATTCAATCCTAAGACTTGTCATATACCGGCAACATTCCTTGTAAGAGACGATTCGAGTTATCTCTATACTACATTAGTGTAGAGGGCTTCAGCATTCATTTGAATTGTAACCGCGTAGTACGACATACCCGGTCTATCAATTTTGGTGTTATTGCGGGGAACTATTACCGATGTGTGATAATCTAGAGATTATTCCTTATTGTGAAAATTAAAAAAATAAAGTTGTTTGTCTGCCTTACATCTCTTGTTCCATATGCTTCATATTACATATTTCCTATGTCTTTGATCTTATTTGCTAGTATTTTCGGTAAGACTAGGAACTCACTTTTGATTGCAACATGGACAATGATAATAGAACTCTCTGAGAACTCTAGACATCAAATTTGACTGATCAATCCATTTGCATCTAGTATCTTGAGTTTGATGTGGACTTCAAGTTGATATATGAAATTATACAATCACTCCCAAAATTTTATGTTTTTTCCGATGAGGATCCTAATAGACATCTATAGAAATTTCATGAAATATGCTCAACCACGACACCATATGACATATCAATAGAAGACATCAAACTTCAAGTATTTCCATTTTGCTGACAAATGCAACAAAGAATTGGTTGTATTGTCTTCCTCCTAGTTTTATTAGTAGCTGGCACGAGATGAGGAAATCATTTTTGTTGAGATTCCTTCTTGCTTTTAGGACAGCCACTATTCAGAAGAGTATTTGCAGAATTCAAGAATTCATGGGAGAGACATTGCATGAATATTGGGAGAGATTCAAAGAACTTTGCTCCAGTTGTCCCCAAAGAATTGGTTGTATTGTCTTCCTTCTAGTTCTATCAGTAGCTGGCACGAGATGTGGAAATCATTTTTGTTGAGATTGCTTCCTGCTTTTAGGACTGCAGCTATCTGGAAGAGTATTTGCAGAATTCAACAATTCATGGGAGAGACATTGCATAAATATTGAGAGAGATTCAAAGAACTTTGCTCCAATTGTCCCCAGCATCAGATCAATAATCGATTGCTTGTCCAATCATAAATGATGGATTATTGCAGATGGATATGTACATGGTGGATGTAGCTAGTGGAGGCGCCTTGATTAACAACACTTGTAATGAAGCTAGGGAATTAATGGAAAACATGGCCGCGGTTCTCATCAATTTGGAAGTAGACAAATTGGGTATGGGGACACACAACAGCAGAAAGCTCAGCCTTTTCCAGCATATCAGACTCCACTTAGATTCCAGGATGACTCAATGTCTACTTATCCATAGCCACTCCAGTTAGATTTTGCCGCTCTACAGGATTCCTCTATTTCTTTGTATTGTGATGGTGGAATTGCTGATGTTGTGGAGTCTGATGATGATGAGGCATGTGAAAATGATATTTTTGCTGTTGAAAATTCTAATGATGTTGATGTTGCATGCAACATTTTTTGATGAAAGTGTAAAGGTTGCTGATATTGAGGATGATAATGTTGAGGAGTTGCCAATTGAACCTATTTGTGGTGGCATATAGATGATTTGACAGAGGAGCACGAATAAGTCATTGGTTGGATACCTTTATCTGAGTTTGCATGCAAAAATAATGAGCTAGTCTCCACAGAAGTGATGGATAGCTGGAGATTTCTAGACTGAACACTCCTAGTTGAGCCTCCATTTGATCATTTCAGTCATTTCAATGCCTCAGGTACCTTCTCACGTTTCATGGTTAGTATGTTTGCTCATCTTCTAGAAAATTTTATTGGGGTATTTGTCATTGACTTTATTGGATATGACTCATTTTTTTATAGAAGCCCTATAAAGATTGATATTATTTCTGCTCTATTTTACCCTACATGCGTGCAGAAAATGCATCCTTTATTTGTCAATGCTTCGGGTCTCCACAGACATTCCATTTCTAATCAATCGTGTAAGGATGCATTCAACCACTCAAAGAAGGCATTGACCTTCGCTAAAATCACTTGGCCTCTAGAGTGGAGACTCCAACGTAATCGCTTCCAACCTCCCGGGCAAAGCTTCAAAAGGAATGGGTTGGAAGGAGTTATTATTCCACCTTTGGAGTAGATGTAATAACTGAACGTCTCCAACCTCTTGGAAGACCCTTCGAGGAGATGATGACAGAGGGAGCTGAACTCAATGAGATTGATCACACGAAAAAAACGCTCACTTCCATTCGGATCATCCCACTTTCAGCCTGGCTGCTACTACGGAATCGCCTTATCGCCAAGAAAAAAGGGCAGTTCACTCCTTTCTTTTTGCTTTGCTCTTACTTTCTAAAGTAATTCCCTCTTCAATCATTCATTATGCTTTGAGAATCGTAAAAGTTGACCGTCGAGTTTTGGATATTTTACACAAGAGTCTCTTATTTATATTTGGTCATGTGTGTCATAATGGATTTTATCTTAATTAATTGAGTGTGATAGACAAAATTGTCTAATTAGGATCACTTTCATGCCTATTATTGTTGTTTTTTTGTGTGTGATGGCACTCATGGCAATTAATACTCTAAAATTTGCTCGGCTTCTTTTTGAAACTATAATAACGTATGCATGCATGAAAATGTTCAAGGATATTTTTCATTCTTGTTTCCACGTAATTTTCAATTTCCTTCCCTACAATTTTCCTTCAAAAGAAAAAAAAAATTATCTAACATTTTTTTATCTTTAATCATCTTTGCTTGCCCTATCTCCCTAGATAACTTAATGAGTTGTAATTACCCGAGATGAACAAAATTTTAAGTATAGGGGATCTCTTCCTTCTTTCCCGCCCTCAAAGCCGCACCTCTCCTCCATTGACGACACATCGAGGAAAGGGGTTTCCTCCCTCCGATTGTCACCCATTGCCGATCTTTCTTCTCCTCTTCATCATTAATGGCACATAGGAAAGGTCAAGGGGTTTCCCTTCCTTCTCTAGCCATCTTCCATCCACCGGGTCAAGGGGATTCCCTTATCGGCTGCAACTAATCCATCCTCCATCACCGCCTACTTCCGCCTTTCGATCTACGAGTTCTTGGGGTTTCCCAACTTCATCTTCGATCCAAACACCTACTTTCTTCTTCCGGGCAGCATCTTCATCGACCAGATCCAACAACACTTCATCTTCTCCTTATTGGTTCGATCCTTTGATGTATTAATTTGAAGATTTGATAGTTAGCCTAAGCATGTTGATGGTTGATTGTAATTGGTCGATTTCCCTTGTTTTAGATTTCATATACTTAATGCTTGCAACGTGTTCACTCAGATGCCTCTTACAATTTGTTCATGCTTGTTAATGCACTCCACTCATTTAAATTCATGCTTATCTTGTTTCGTTGGATTGATTAAGTTTGTGCTCTTCGTTTAGACACAATTTGATAAGATTAAATTAGATTTTGCTAAATGCTTTATGCTGTTTACATGCTTTAGGTTCGTTCTTTAGGATGCTCTTGATTTCTTTGCAATTATAGTTTAGATTAAATTAGGTTTACTTGTATTATTTTTTATTTGTTAAATTTAGATTTCAATCGGACCCAAACTCCATTTCCAAATAAAATTGAATCCTAAATTTATCGAGCATCGGATATATTCCTTCTAAGTGACGATTTGAATAATCTTCATATTACATTAGAGTAAAAGAGTTCGATATTCATTTGAATTGTAACCATATAGTATAACATAAATGATCTATCACCAAACTTACAGCCAAGCCATGACCAAACAAGCTTGCGACCAAGCCGCAGCAAGCCAAGCCACATCTGGCCAAGCTGCAGCTGGCCAAGCTCGCAGCTAAGGGGGTCATGAGCTTGGCCACGATCAGAGCTGAGATCGTGCGCGAGCTTCACCACAACCGACTAAACTCATGGTCGTCCTGGCCGAGGCCGCACCCGGCCTGGCGATTGACGAGAAGGGGAGATGAGGTGAGGGAAGAGGGACATCTACATCTCAAGGGACGACGTCGCGATCAGAGAGAGAAGATAGATCAACTAAAATAGGAGAAATTCGAACCATGAAAATTTTAAATTTACTAAATTAGAGATAAAAATATAATTCTGTCGCTGCATAAGCAATGAAAAACATAATTTAAAATGTATCAAAATACTTTTTTTTATTAAAGGCTGACCAATATTGCGATGGAATAATATTTTCATCACTAATTAGCTCCTCTATGCACTCAAACTTGCAAAACTCAATAGAAAAAGGACGAGTTGACGACAAATCAGCCCTCCTAAACAGTCATGGAGTTTTAGTAACTTCTTCACTTGTTGGGGCCTGTGAAGAGTATAAAATCACAGAGAAGCAAGCACTCGAACAAATCAAATTTGTTAACGAGAAAGATCAACAAGATATGTTGCTCTGCACAAAATCATAAGGGTGGAAAGGGACAAGAAAAAAAAACATAAATTACAATAAGCCCACCACTTAATTGGTGATCAATAACCAATAAAGTAAACTTTATGACCGTACTATATAACACAATGACTTAACATCTTTCCTAAACTAGCAGAATTCCCTCAAATAATGAACATACACTATACACTCTATGCTTGGAATGATGTGAAGATGCCAATTCTACCTTAAATCTCGGACAAAACTTATCAAAGATAACAGCACATGTCCGACCATGCATCTGCTATCTTTTTTCCTAATGGCACTTTGTACACTTCGCACCGAAAAGAACCAAGGACCAATTTGACCTTCGTCTACTAAAGGAATGATCACGACCAAGAGCAACTGGAAAAATACCGATGTGGAATATCACCAACATCACTACTTTGATGATGCCTTTTCCAGCTTCTCCTTTTCAATCTCCACCTTTCTCTGTTCAGCATGTTGAGCAATGCCGCTAGCAACAGCCTGATAATGGAAGTCCAAGGACCTGTTTAAGTTCTGAAACCTAGCAGGATTGCATGCTTGCACAGCTGTACACATTAGATCGATAATGTCAAATGTCAAAATACATAACCCATTGAGCAGCAATTGTTCAAAATGTGCCAGGTGAGATTTACTGCTACCTTGGATAGTTTCCATGAAGAAAATAAAAGGGTCCACTTCATCAATTGGAGATTGCAACTCCTCATCGTCACTGTAATCATCATCAGAGTCATCATCATTGTTTAGCTGGAATCCTCTTGCCTGATTTTGCAGAAACCAGTTTAACAGAGAAGCAACAATAAAGGAACAAAAACCAAAACAGAGGAAACCTCAGAAAGCCGAAGAAGAAACAATATAACATCTAATCCTTTAGATTGCATATCCAAAAGAAATAGGAGATAACAAAATTAGCATTCAGATTGGGTAGGTTATGATATCAACTTTTCTTTCAGAAACTCAACCCTTGAGGGGAAGATACGACAGGGCAAAGTTCAGGGCAGATCAAAATACATTGAATTAGTAAAGCATCAAAACGTTGTAATATGGAATAGATTATTTGTGAATCAATTATGAAAAAACAGAACAGTTAGGCAGGGTGTGGCATAAAATCCTAGAGCTGCCCTGCCTCTCATAGGTTTCGTTTTATTGCCTTTCATCCCTGCCCCATTCGTGTCAAAAATTGAAGCAGGTCAATGCCAACCAGAACAGTTAGTGGATATTAGCACTGGGCTGACGTCAATTTGGCAGGCAAACAGATACAAGAAAAAAAGAAAGGAAAAAAAAACCTCTGCTGCTAGTTTTTGAAGCTTTTGACTATCATCTTCGTCACCATCCTCAGCATCATCTCCCATTTCTTTGTCGGACTCACCCTCATCTTCATCATCGTCATCAAATCCATCCATATCATCATCAGCATCAGCATCAGCATCAGTATCAGCCTGCTTGTTAGCTTCTGCTCAACCATAGTGAGGAAGGTTAACCAAGCAATCATGCCAATAATTCCATTACTAAAACACTTGGTGTTAAAATGTGTTATGAATATATAAGGCTAAAAAGATGACGAGGTAAAAGAAGTGCTATAAAAAAAAATCTACAGCTATGAAACCATAAGAAATCCAACCATTGTTGGACAAAGAAATGATTAGAAGAGAGGGTAAAAGTATGACGTGGCAGCTTTGATGCCTTACCAGCAATTTGATCTTTGTAAGAAACAAGAAGATCGAGTGTTGCTTTGAAGACACGTTCAAATGCTTCTCCCGGCAGCTGATCAGCCGGAAGACCCAGAACTGAAGTCAGTCCTAAACAGCAAACCTTTTTATCATGTTCCCTGCAGTTAAAATTAGATAATTAGTAACTGGACTGATCGACCAGAATAAAATTATTTCAAACCTTCTAAAATTGGCACGCAAACCACTCTTCTTCACTTCCTGTAGCATCTGGAACCAGAGATTGAAAACCTCAGCAGTGACCCCAAGTTTATGTAGTAGTCCAAGAGTCAACACGGGATTGTAATAAAAAGCATCTGCAATCTGCAAAGTAACAAGTTGCAGCTGAATGCAAATGTGATCACAATATCAAAACTTACTAGCGAACAATAGAAATATCACACAAAATATGTTCAGGAAGTACCAAATAAGGAGATTAGGAAGATAATAAATGTATCACATCATATAAAGCTAAGAAAAAATGATAAACACAAGTTGCTAAAAGATGGTAACTTGATTTTCAAAGATCAAGGAATATGACCTGTAAATTTGCACTTGCTTCAGTCTGTTTAGTATCTAGGGTAAATTACAGCAATATACGAATCATTAAGCTTTGCATTTCAATTGTGACATTAAAGAATAAATCATGTTTTAAATTCCACTGGATGTGCAGAGTCCTGATAGGATAAACAACTATCCTGAATAAATTAGCTGAGAAGTAGACAATGTAAAATAAATATTCCAAAACATAATTGTCCAGTTAACATAGCCTGTTAAAGTATGCAACAAAAACAAACAAAAACTTCTGATGGTTAAATTGGTTATGTAAATTTAGCTTGATCAAGATTTGCAGAAAAGCATATCTTCAGCAATAAAAAAAAAGACCTTTGAGGCTCTTTCTCTTTTAATTTGGTTAGATAAAATTTCTTTGATCTCCCTTTAGCACTGCTTCCACCACTCGCCACTGCCACAACTTGAAGAAAACTAAAGGCATTGAACATTTCTTGTTATTCTTAGTACCAAAAACAATTTCACAAGTTGGATTTCTTGATATCTTGACGAATCTAATTTCAATAATGCAATCGGTGAGTAAATATTGTCAAGATTAGATCGAGACAACTTAAATCTCATTATAGTCTTAAATAACATTTGATGTGGCAGATAGCGGAGACTATGCGCAACATCAAAGTCAAGCTAGTCGGTCAAAAGTCAAACTGAGGTGTAAGTCAAAGAGATCGGCTCGGGTGAAGGCAGACCCGAGCTGAAGTCCGACAACACCAGCCCGATCAAACCTGATCCCCCTCCAGCTCGATCTCACCCGACCTCTCCAGACTACTCTAGTTTGATCTGACCCAGCTACGCTCGGCACTTCTAGCCCTAGTGGGCTAAGTCTCTCCCGAGGTCATAGGTGAGGGGAGAACATGGGTGCCATGATAAACGTTGAACATGGGGTGACTAGGGGCGCGGATATTGGAGTGGGGGTTTACGCAGCAGCCTACAACTCGAACGCGAGAGAAGGTATAAAAGGAAGCCCGCTTCAGCGAGCGCAAGTACGCTCATATACACATAACCTCTTGCTAAGTGCTATAGGAATCTCAGGATTTCCCTTCATCACCAATTCATCAAGGCATCTCTACAGTTGCTCCCCGATGACTCACCTAGAAACAGTTTATGACAGGAACAACATTGATAAAGCCAAGGTTTAAAATATCATTCCATAGTCAAAATGGTAAATTGCGGCACTATGTTGTGCCTACGCTCTACATGCTTTGGCATTGCATTAAAGCCTGCCAAGATGAATTTAAATAAATTGTGCACTTGTACTCCTTTATACTCTTCCAATAAGGTTATTTTTTCAAAAAAAAAAACCCAATAGAATTAGATAATCAATTGAATTAAAATTTTCTTATACTATAGCTTCCTTATTGATACTCCACACACTTTGACATTGTCAAAAAATGCTAAAAGAAATTGTTTTACTCATGTAATCGTCTTTCGCTCAGATTGTCTTCTTTAGATAAGACTATTAATTAGATGGTTGAATTAAAAATAATTTTTTACTCATTTTTCTTCAATATATATCAAAATGAATTCATATAAATTTTACTTCAATTTAGCTTGATGTGTTCAAAGCATGTTGAAAGTCAGCACAGAATGATTGATATTCATCGGGATGAGCAGCATCAAGGAATTATTCATGTGATATCAGGTTTCAGTAATTTGCCAAGTTTATACTTTTTGTCCATGTTGTTTGACACAACATGAGATTTCAAGCGTGGTGTAACAAACTGTCATAACAACTTTGAAACTCAACACTTTAATATTGAAAAAGCATTGTGGATATGTTGTATTTCACATTAAATGGTCAAATATGCAAAGCCATCTATTGCTTTCTTCTTCAATTAGATCATCTAAACCAAACTACTTTAACCAAGTTGATACTAGGAATAGACGAGATGTGAAGTAGATAATTCTGTAAACGACAAAATCAATAAAAAGGAAAACATTCCTTAAAAAGAAAAGGAGGCATAAGTGTAAAGGAAAAAATCATGGTTTATTAAAGACGACACATTTGAAGGATGGTTGATGTAAGCTCGTAGATATTTGACATGATTTGAACTGAATATCGATGATAGGTCTAAACTATTTATGAGTATTTTTGAAATCCTAATGATAATTTAAATTATGTATCTAAGGTACAACAAATGTTGAATAAATTTATGTGATGGCTACATATGCATCTGCCATCCACATATGCAATGACAAAAATTTACAACATGTTCCATGCATACACTATAAAAGATGCAAAATATACATTTGATAGAGATTAACTACAGCCTATATTTTGTTGTGCTTCAATGGATACCAGAATGTATATGAAGATTCTTATGGTAACTAGAAAATAAACTTTTTAACCTATAAACTCTACAAAATTTTCTTAAATGAATGCAAATAAGCTTTAACACACTGCAATAAACTTCACAGAAATTAAATTTGAAACATGCATAGAACATTCTGAAAATCATGTATCTGTATTTAGATAGTGGTGCTTTACTATATGAAGACTCACACTCTTGTATTCATTACATGGGCAAAATTTTCATGACCAAACAATAAATCAGCAACTATATCGGGGATAAGAAAATACACCATCAATATTGAATTTCTTACCACTACAATCAAAAGACACTTTAAATAAGGCCTCTGTGCTCGACGTAATCGTTCAATGGTGATCCTTAAATAAGGTTCAACCCAGTGATCTACTTGTCCTTTACAATTCTGAAATACAACTTCAATTAGCTTAGGAACAGGCTCAATATCAGCGTCATCAATGTTCAGGTCTGACATTATCTGCATCGAATCACCATGTTTCTTGCTATTAGCTTATGAAAAATAAATAAATAGTGCCTACTTTACAACTATTTCTCCTAGTCGTGTCAACCTAAAATAATATAGAATATTAAAAAAATTCTTTTCATTGAAGTCCTTAACTTACAGATGAAAGAGTTTTCCACAAACTTTGCTGGTAGTCAGGGTCTTTGCATGTAAGGAAATGTGATGTACCCCTGGATATGAACTTGTGCAACGGAACAAGAATATCTTCAAGAAAATAGCACCAATGAGTTCCAATGCTAAACATCATGGTGTGGGAAGAATAAAATTATTTGTAATGAAAATATAAGCAATCATAACATGAAAAGATTAGAATATATGAGAATAATTTTATAAAAAATTCATTAGTAAAAGAAAGGAAACTAAGATAATAATTGACAACTATATCAATTTCCTATAATGAATCATTACGCCCCCAGGGCTATAGTGCAGCGGTAGGGCGACTAGTCACTAATCCAGGCATCCGCGGTTCGATCCCCAGCTACGGCGTATTTGCAGGAATTTTTCCTCCAAATGGGACGCGAACCCTGGGACGTTAGCATCTAGACCACCCACTGCGAGCACTTCCTGATTTACCCTGGCAGTCGGTGGGAAACTTCTGTGGGGCCGGACTGGTCGCCCGAAATTGGAAAAACCTCGTTCATCATTTTTTTTATAATGAATCATTACAGGAGAGAAAGAGTTCCCTTATGAAACAAGGTAAAATAGAATTTACAAATCATGTTCCATAACTTTAAACATCCGTACCAATCCTTAACTAAAAGCATATATTCTACTCATGTAGAAGCCAAAATCAATAAAGTACAGAACTCCAAGATGTCCATTAAAATTTGGAGTTATGAGAAACGGCATGGATCTACATGTACATTCATTATGGATGTTTGGAAGACTATTAAAATTGTAGACATGCATGAATAATAAATGACAAAGATAACAAAAGATAAAGTCAGGTGTGAAAAGCTAAATTAAACTTAGTGCTAAATGCATAAGGCTGCTTTAAAGAACAAGGCTCACAAGTGACTTGATGAGAAACCAAAGACTTACTGTCAAAAAAATCTATAGCCCAATCGCTAAGGGCATCCATAATTAAAGGCCAAAGGCTCCACATCTCCAATGAAATTGTTGGTGAGTAAAATGTCAGATAGGAGACTATTTCCAGAACTTCTTCGAATACATCTGCAAGAAACAAGTATTAATGCAGCAAAGAAAGCAACAAAGCCTCTAGAAGATCTTCAAGCTTGTCAAAATGATTAGTTTCTACGATCAAAAGTTTAAGAGAAGTATTATCACATTGTAATCAGGTAATTAAAGAGAAAACTAAAGAAAATTTTTCTGTTTAAATTTTTTGGGTTTCTCTCCCTTCCACTATCCTATTTTAGGGCTGCAAGAAAATTTAGAAATACACCTAAAATTTAACACAATTCAAAATCCTCATAATCATCTCTGCACTCAAAATCTCTCTTCAAAAACTAGAATTCTTCAAATACCAAGTTTATTAAGAAACTATTGCTCAGTTCAAGACTAAGTCTAAAATATATTAACAATGATTTTCAACACCTACCAACTCAAATGTGAGAACCAAATAGCCAAATAGTATAATGGCAATAAATCTTCCTGAATAAGACCTAACTTGCTACTAGAAATATTCAAATTCCAAAAATATCTCCTAAGATATCACTGATGAGGTTAAGCGGCATGTTTATAGAGTGTGGAGGGCAACCGGCATGTTTATAGAATGTGGAGGGAAACCTCTTCATAAAAACAAAAAAAAAACTATGTGCCTTGGAGCACAACTATGTCCTCACAAAAACTTCTATATTAAATAGGTTTATTTCTTGAACTAAAGCTACAACTACAGTGATGAGTTGCATGTCAGTATTTTATTACCATACATAATGGTTAGAAATGTATGGATCCACAATAGTTCGGGAGTTATTAAAATTCAGCGCTGTAAGCTGATGAGAAAAATTCAAATGAGAAATAAGTTGTAATTTGTATTATATGAACTAAAATCGTCTTACTAAGGACATACAGAGTGTGTTATCCTTGCCATTGCATAGATGACATTTTCACATCTATCATTCTCTATAGCTCTATCTCTTCTCTCTCTCTCTCTCTCACACACACACACACAAACACACATTCCACAAACATTTAGTCTGTCGATAACATGCTTATCGGATACTAACTAGCATGTACAGTAAAAGAAAATAGCTACCTTGGCCATCTGTAGTCAACATTTTCTGTAGTATAGGCAATACTGTAGGCTCAATTTGAACAAAGAGATGGGGAAGCCTGTTAACAGATTCAAGAATTGTGCTTATGGCACGTAAGCATCCAACAGCTGCTAAAGCACCAGAGTCATCAGCATCATCGTCTGATTCAGATGAGTTAAGGCACCTCCAGAATGCAGAAGCCTATGGAGAAAAGATGTGATATAAAACATGTAGGAAGACATTGTTATTGATATGCAATCAAATTACCAAATTCTGACATAACCCAATAGCATAGGGTGCCATCTCTTCACCAAATCTGTCGACGATTGTCTCAAGAGTTAAAACAAGGTCCTCATTTTCAACTTCATTCATAAGTTTAAAGAACTCTGCAGAGACGAAATTGCTTTTAGTGGTTGTAAATATCATAGACTAGAGTATAATATTACAGTGATGAACAATATATAGAGAGAGAGAGGTAAAGGGTAATACAGCTAGGATGAATAATCCAAAATAATTTTTCTTATATATATATATATATATATAGAGGGAACTTATGGGGAATGATCCAAAACAGTCTTCATTAACTTTCATAACAAGAATCATTTATGGGATAAAATAGCAGGAACATACCATCAAGTAACTGAGGGAGAATTGGACGTATCTCATTAAGATCTGTAGGAAAAACAAAACAATCAGACAACTAGTTTTCCTTACAGACACAAACATTAAGGCCCTGTTTACTGGGGGACGGACAAAAAACTAGGAAGATAGAAGATATGGGATAAACAGAGAAATGAAGAAGAAAAAAATCCCTAATCTTGTTCACATGGGAAGATAGCAAGATGGGAAAAGTTCTATACATAATTTTTCCTAACATATCCTTCCCCAACTTCCCGCTTCCTCCCTCTCTTCCTTACTAGTATCCCTGGTCTGCCAAAGATTAAAGTCTCTGGCAGTCTGGCTCCTTGCCACACATCCTCAAGGCTTGCTCAGAACTTGGCTTGCCACTGCCTAGAATCAATCGCCATATGCCGCTCACAATATATCTATTGTTTTGCACTAAAAAGAGATCACAGAACAGTAACTACCTTTGGCTCACAGGTGACCTCTCCATGCTCAAGGAAGCTTGCGGATAACAAGCAAGTATTCCATCAGCAACTGTTTGGCCTTCGCAAGAGGATGCTCCTTGTGATTCTTTACGACCTTGACAGCTCGGGAAATCATTTCATATGACATCCTCTGGCTCACAGGATGTTACCAGGAAGAAGATGAACAACCAATGCAATAGATGTGCAGGGATATGGACACCAGGGTAGTATGGGTGGATCTGCTTTTAGGGGGAGGATTGGGGATTTAACCTATCATCTCTACACCTCATCTAAACTTACCCTCTTCCTAGTTTCTCTCCAAGTAAATAGGGCCTTAATGTCAAGTAAACTTCATATTTAAGAAACTAACCTAGGCATGCCTCAACAAAAGCACGCAAAGCAAAGACTGAATCAACACGAACAGGAAGCTCTGGATCTGTAAAGCCAGCGATAACACAATGAAACACTCTGCGGAAATTGTTCTGATCTGAGAAGTTGATATTGGCATATTGCCCTGCAACCCATGCTGCCTGATAGACCATAATTTAGAACATTGAAGTAACCAGTTAACTAAATGGAAGCTTGGTAGAGATTAGAAAGAAGATACTGTGAAATCTCTGATAACTTGAATTTATTTAACCAAAACCAAACATTAATGTATCCAAGATATAATAAGTGAGACACTAGAATGCTCAAAGAAGGTAGAAAAAATAATACTCTGTCACCTGAACCAGCATATCATAAATCCAGAACTAGCATTATTTAAGGGAAGATATCTAGCAAAAAGAAGTGGAATAAGCTGCAACATAAAGAAGTTCTATGCTTCTAGCATCAAATGAACGCTAGGGATGATGAATTATGAACTACTATACAGTGAAAAGATGAAATAAACTACAATATTCCATCAAAGTAATGTAAAACGAATAGTGGAAAAATTCTACAGACTTGATTATGTTAGCCATGAAGTTTTAGAAAAGCAACCTTTGCTCGTAGATGACCAATAGGACTTGTGAATTCTGGGACAACGTGTTGCATTAACATACACTCTAATTCTGACTTGTAAGGCTCTGTTTTCTTAAGCTTATCACACAATGCTCCAATTGCTAGAAGAGCACCATCTTTCTGACGAAATGGTTTAAATTCCACAGCTTCATCATATCTGGTCTCCATAATCATGTTCAAATGAATATTTCCTTGAAATAAAACTTAAATTAAATAAAAGGTCTATAAGAAAATGTACCTCCTGAAAACATCCACAATGAATTGAATGAACTTCTGAAAGTTTGCCTTCCCACGCTTTCTCATTAATTCACTGACGAAATCCATGGCTGCAGTTCGTGGACTGTACAAATCTTCTATTATATCTGTTTAACAGAAAAAAAGTATTTTCACAATCTTATCTCATGATATGAAAGTTTAGAATGGCGTACTTTTGATACCCTCATTTATTAGTAGGACAGTCTAAAAACTCACCATATCCCTTCCTGACATATTCATGTGGATCTTCAGTCCACAATTTCTGATCATTGTCATTGAAACACATGAGTGGAAAACTATCTCAAAGAGAACAATGTCAAGCTGGGGTTGAAGCAGCTGGTACATACTATTCTTTGGAATACTGCATGAAACATAGAAAAAAAAGGAAATCGTTGCTAATTGACATCATGGATGGTGATCTTTTATCAGATGTCTAAGAGGAGATTAAAAATTGTTTAAATATAGACAACAAAAAAAGAATTGCGAAAATTATTATTAGCAGAATCAGCAAGAGAATAATAATTTATAACTTAACAATAGTGGAAATGGCATGCAAGTCATAACTTGAATATTGGAGGAGAGAATGTTGTCATATTACCGAAACAAATTTGAGTTCTTGATCTAAGTGAATAAAACAGGACGCTATTAAAGGAATACAACTACACAAGCAACAAATTCTAGTAATCATACTAGTTAGCCATTGATTTACATTTTTTGTACCACCAAAAAAATATGTAAGAACCTTGTATTTTTTTTTCACTACTAGTTTCTAGCACCATTTCAACTGAATTTATTTCTTTGTTGGAGGTAACAACTCTGAAAACCACGAGAGAATAAAAATACAAGTAAATTGTGGTTGAACTTGAAAAGAAAATGGGCTATACACTACTTTCAGCATTAATTTGTACAAGCTAATGACAAACTAAACTAAAAGTTGAAAGTACTTGACTAAAAAAAAACTCAAAATAAAAAAGAAGAAACAAGAGGTAAGAATACTAAAATGGATATAGCACATGAAACATATTGAAAGCATGCATAGGCTAAGATTTTGATACTCTATTTCATTATGATAAGGATGAAGAGATTCTTCCTTTTCCATACTGAATTTACTTAGAGGCATTCAAAAAACAGACCTCTTAATTAGAAATGCTATGAATAAGAAAGAAAAGATGAAATAAAAGATAATGGAGGAGCATAGAGGCCTGATAATATACTGAAAAAGAGTATGAAAACCATGAAAAGTTGCAAGATGCTGTTGCAGCCAAAAAAAATGAATTGAAGAAAAATAATGAGACTTAGGAGATCGTCTAATACAGGCACAAGATATATGTCTAAAAGTACATAAGAAACTCTAATTTGAGGAATAACAACCTGCTTCCAAGATATTGAAGTAAAAGATTAATAACTCTGTCTGGTAAATATTCTCCTATACGAACAGCATTAAGCATCTGTAGGTAACATCCCAAAATTCTTCCAGCATAGTTCTTTTGAAACATTTGTGCAAACGCTTTGCTTTCTGGCCTCTGAAGCTTCACATCCCCAAACCTGTAAGTTCTAACCACGAGTTAATTAAGAACAAGAAATAACAAGACATAATTTTCACAAATCTAAGAAAACCAACCGAGTGTATAAACGATTTAGGATATGAATTGTCCACTTTTTGACTTTCCACCATCCCCAAGATTTTCTGACTTCTGGATCTGTCAGTTGGCCTTCCAAAGGAACAGGTCTTTCCAAAATGTTCAAGAATAGAATCATCCACGATCCAAACACACTGGGATAAAACAGTTGCCTTGGGATTTCAAGCTGAAAGCATTCCATGCCAACAGAGAAAATGAAATTACATTTTAGACATGCAATAGAAACTACAATATAAATATTTGGACTTACATATATGGATGACCAGAATATTTTGCATATGAGCTTGATTAAATCTGCTACTTCAATTGTAGGGTTAACAACTTGAACAAGTTTGCTAAATACATTTAGTAAGAGAGGAAATGTCTCTTCTATTATGAGATAAAGTGGTGTCCTCTCTTCGTCAGATTTGAACCTAGAAAGGAAGAAAAAATGGTAAAAGTTAATATACAAGTGATTGAAGATGCAGATGCATCAGAAAAATTATCATAAAACAAGCTAAAAGCAAAATTTTCAAACACCACAATTTGTTTTTAGTTAAATTAGAAGTTAATTTTAAAATATTTGAATATGGACTGGATAAAATTATACAATTAAGTGGTGGGAAAGTGATGATTTGAATAATTAAACCACAAATATTTCTCAATTTTAAATACTTCTTTAATTAACAATCATAAATGATATTTAGTAAAGGAATTAAATGAGTATTTATCTATATTATATATTAATTAAACTTTGAGTAAATTGAAAAATAGATATTAAAGTAAATTCAATAAAAGAAATTCTAAAGATGACTGAAAGATCAAGTAACATGGAAAAAACAAAGTATAATGATCTGTAAGAGTGAATTTATGCATTCAGATTCAATGAAATGAGCCATGACAACATGATATGAATGCTTCAAAAATTATTTCCTTACATAGATAAATTAAACTGTATATTTCATGAATTAATTTCATGCGCCATATTTAAATTACACAATTGTTAAAGTTTGAATATATATATATATATATAAAATATTTGAACATGTACATGTTTAATTGATAGGTATAAGTGGACCTAATTGTTCTAATACAACAACAACCAAAGTCTTATCCCACTAGTGGGTCGGCTATATGGATCCTTTTACACCATTGTTCTGATAATGTATTTAAAATGCTTAAATGTCAACCACAACAGAGGTGATTATTTGAAGTGTGCTATAAGCAATGATAGGTAGTTCATTACAACAAATACATAGGTGACAACATGAGAGAAAGGTGACCATTAAGATGAGCTTAAATATAATAATAGTTTTCGCAAGTTGATAAATAAGTAGATACTATTTTATAATAAATTAAATATAATTAATTGTAATAAAGTCTTAATCATGGACTTAAATTTAGTGTCATGGAGGTCGCCACGGGTGGAATTTACCATTCCACCCACTGACTAGCACTGCAACCGCGAGGCTACCACAAACTCGTGGCGGCCTCGCAAGGTCACGGGGGGTGTTGCGACCCCTGTGGCAGCCTTTGCAGTGCAGGGCATTTTTTATTTTAAGGGATAATTTTAAAAATTCATAAAATAATTTAAAATTTTTAATATATGTTGAAAATTGAATGTGAATTTAAAATAATCTATTTTTTTCAAAATATAATTATTAAATATTTTAAATAAATTTTTAAAAAATAAAAATGTTCAAATCCATTCAAAAAAAATTTAAGATCTTTAAATAAACTTCATAATTATCTTTGAGCTTTTCAAATAATTTTATAATTTTACATTTAATTTTGAATTTTAAAAATTATTTATTTTTAAATAAATAATTCATGCAAGAACTACTTTCATATCTTTTAAATATTTTTAAAAATTAATTATATATTTAATAATTAAAAATAATTTTTAAATTTATACCTTTGTGTAGCTACTATAATAATTTTATAGGCATCAAACATCTTATGAGAAAATATCTAAATATGACAACATCTAAAATATAACATCAATAGTGAGCTTATATAATACTCAAATATTAATAAAATTAATTTTTAATTAATATACACTTATATTTAAAAATTAAAAAAGAACAAAAATCATATCAACACAAGCACAATATGGTACCAAAACCATTCATTCTGGTCTAGAATCGGAACTCCGATACGGCTTGAAATTGTAAACATCTGTCTTAATGTCCTTATTTTTTTTGTATATAATAATGTATTTAAATAGTCAATAATAAGGCTGGTGGTTGTTACAAGTGTGTTGATTGATAGGTAGTTAGGTACTTGATTATAGATGTTTAACTACACATAAATTTTGACTTCTCAAATGGTTCCAAAAACAACTACATCAGTGCCAAAGAGATAACCTCAGCATAAGCATAGACAGAATAAAATAAACTATTTTTCTTCAAGGCTAACGAAATTGTATTTCTTTTAAATATCTGTAAAGTCACCAAGTAAATATGTAGCATACTCACTCATATTTTCTAGCAAGCAACCGTAGGACATATAATGCTCCAAGTATTTGTTGATCTTGCAACAGCAAATTGCATTTTACCCAGTGGAGAACAGTTGGCCACTTTTCTGGATAATCGGCTATGATAACTGTTTTGATGCATTCTCCAAGTTGAGCTCTATTTATTTCAACAAAATATTAGAGGAACCAACAATACAGTGCAAGAGCCATCATAAGTTGCAATACCAGGCATTTGATGCACAAAGCTAAAGATACATGTCTTCAAGGAATCACTTACTAAAGATTTAAGAGCTTGTGCATGTACAAAAAATGCTCATAAATTTAAATCTGCACAAGAAATTCACTGCACAAGTAGCTTATGATTTATTTAATTTCAAGAACTAACGGTATCCCCTTGTACTTTGACAGACAAAGTATAAGACATGGATGAGGAAACATGTTGCTAAAAAACAAATGAGTTACAAGTTCTGACAGTCATATAGCTAAATATAATAACATATTAATACAAGTACAATAACTTTAGTTCATTGCATCAACAAACATGACATCTATATTTTATGACTTGATAACCCAACATCTTTTCTTGAATTCAGCTAAGACGATAAATTTTCATTAATCAAAACATATGAGGGTATGATAAAACCCACATAATCGCTCTTATTTAATTTGAAATGAATAGTTTATCACCAAGGTTATTGTAGCAGATTATCGATGATGTTTGTCAATAAAACAGAATTAAGTGGATTAAAAGTGCAAATAGAAAAAACATCACAAAGTTTGACACAACTCAGCTAAAAACTTAATCTCAACTTAAACCCCATGTAAACGTATGTGAATCTGCAGTCAAAAGAAAAATCAAAGATAATTTAATCAAAAATTTAATTTGCATTGATACATATGGTGTCAATAAGCAAGCAAGATAGCAGCAGCAAGTCAAAATATATGAAGTCATCACAGGTGGAAATCTATATTACATAATCTATTAATGTACCTAAGCAGTGGCGGAACCTGGACAATATAACCAAGAATATTCTCACGAACCATGTTCTTGTCACTCTCTGATACTTTATGAGGTTCTCCTAAATCAAACTAACAGCTGTCATTTTATTGTTCTAAAATGATGAAACAAGTCGGAAGACATAAGTCATGTTACTCCTACCAGGCTCATGAGGTGACCAATACTTCGCCACAAAGTTTTTGAAATGAATGCTGGCAACTTGTCGTACACCCATATGACAGGAATCATCTACTATAATCAGCAACAGCCTTACTAGATGTTCTGGTGTGTGCTGGAACTGCATATGACAAGGACTCACATAGTCAAAAAGATGCAAGATTTCACAAAAATAGTTCCTAATACATTTTCACACATACAAATACCAAGCATTTAAATCCAATATAATGAAAAAGGTTGAGAAGAAAATAAACTGTGACCGTGTCAGTATGATCTTAAATTAATTTCTGATTAGAGAAGCAAATATAATGTGTGAATATACTAAAATATAGAATTGCTGGCTTTTACTAAAAGAGGCAAACAACTAGAACTCTCACTAAAATATCAAGAAATTGTAATTAACTAATTTTATATAAAACAGAATCCAAGAGCCATAGATTGTAATATACACTAGAAGAAATTAGAGAAAACGTTAAGTGTGCATGAGCAAAAGCCCAACTGAGAAAAGATATAAACAGATAATTCAAACCCAGCCACATCATTGACAGTTCACCAACTAATGTCAAAGAGAGGAATTTATACAAATGCCTACTGCAAATGTTGTAGGCTGGTGATGAAGAAAACAAGCATGCAATGGATGACAACAAAAACCATTTCAAAATATGATTATTATTTCCATCATTGTACAAAACACTAATAATACAGAATTCGAGTAGATCCAACCATATCTTTCTTTTAGTTGTATCCACCTTGTATGATAACTTGGTCCCAAAAGCACGGGATGGACTAATGGCTAGCGCGTGTGGTGTTGCCACCTTGAGGTCAGGGATCAAAACCTAGCAAAGTCAATGTGTCCGCCCTCCCCATGCGCTAGCCACAACATCCGAGCTAGTAACTCCCGTGATTTACCTCCTCCATGTTGGCTCGGGACGGGTTGGTGGGGGTGCTAGGGCAAGCGAATCGCCTTTTTGCCACCTTGGTCCCAAAAGCAGGGATATATCTTGCAAATGAAGTCAAATACTCACCTGAGTTCATAGTTATTAAAAACGCTCGCCTGGCTAGGCCTAGGCGCAGCCAGGAGAGCCTATTGGGCTTGTGTGCCTTAAGCATGCACCTTGTGAGAGCAGGAAGAAATCGATCTTGAGGAGATCGACGAAAATTTAGCTATACAAATCTGAAATACCGGTGATGATAATAATGATTGAGAAAGATAATGAAAATTTTTTATGTTTTAAATATTTAAAGTTTTTTTAAAAGTTGAATTATGTGCATGACGTATTTATTTACCCGTGAATTTTATATGTACATTATTGTTTAATATTTTATGGACTATAGTTTTGTTATTCAAATATTTTGACAAGCATTCCCTATATATGTTTGAATTGTAAAAATTTATACCATTCCTTAAATAACTATCTCTAGGTTTGCATGACAGGAAAAATATATATATAATGTGGACTAACCTTATTTTTCCATTACTTTAAACAATACCAATTTGTGTCCTTTTGGTGCATCTAGTAGGAACATAAATAAAATTTCAAATGAGTCACCAAATTCCCTTTAGGATTCAGATAACTTTAAAATGTGTTGTAATTTAGATGTCGGGATGGATTAAGAAAATTATTATTACCTATAGAGAATATATCCAACAAGGGTTACATCATCCACAACATAAACCGGACAAAGATAAAAGTGAAAAATAGTAAGATACATGACAAATATTTGGAATTGCCCATTGTCAAAAGGTGTTTGTCACTGTAAGAAAGTTTATCTTGTCTCATCATCTGCCAACTACATCTAACTAGGGGTGAGCAAAAGTTCAGTTAAACCAAATTAACCGACCGAACCGACTTTAAAAATTTGGTTCAGTTAATTTAGAAATTCGTTTTAAAAAAATATTGATTTAATCGGTTCAATTTTAAAAATCAAAATGTGGTTAAACCAAATAAACCAATTTTTTTCTGTCGAACCAAATAAATGTGTAAAGGGTAATAGAAATCCGGTTCTCTCCTGATGCAGCTTCTCTCATGCAATTCGGTTCTCTCCTAACACGACTTCTCTCCTCATGCTACTTCCCTAAATCAGTAAACCCGTGACTTCTCCTTCTGCACTAGTCCCGTCGTCAATCATTGCTCATTGCTGCTCTGCCATCTCTCTATTTCCCTTTGTCATGGCACCCTTGTTTAAGGCTCACTGCGCAGCGTCGGAGGAGGACAGATCAAGCGAGAAGAACCTCTGCGATCGGAGAGGAAGCCAAGTGATCCTCTAGTTGAGAGCCCTAGTTGGCTCCTTAGCCTCATCTCCGGCGCTGCATACACGCGACCTCCCTCCCTCTCTCTCCCTCCCAACGCCTCCAACTCCAACTAGGATCCCTAGTTGGCTCCTTGGCTCTCGTCTTCAGCGTCGGGAAGCTCATCTCTTCCGTTTTCTGCTCAGACAGCAGTTCCACCGAGTCTTCCGCTTCCTATTCCTCCTCTTCGAATTACTTCTCCGACCAAGACCGTAGCCCTCGAGCCGGTGAGTTGTTTCTTGCTTGTTTCCGTGATGACTGACGATTCTGAAATCGACAAAACGTTGATGTCGATTGTGCGGTTGCTTGGTTTGGGTCCAGACAACACCGATCATGAAATTATGTCCGATGCCTTTATTCCCACGACTTCGAAAACTGGCGCCAGGAGGAGAATTATATAAAAGTTCAATTAATTCGGTTCGGTTTAGTCGATTTTCGTTAAAAATTTTGATTGATTCGGTTAGCTCAAAAAAATTCGATTTGTTCAGTTTTGGTTAATTTGATTCAATTCGGTTTTAACCAAATACTCACCCCTACATCTAAAATCTCACGTATATTAATACTTTACATTTACTTAAAATATTCTGCGCATCCATAAAAACATTGGATAGAACATGATAATGCATAAGAAAACCTAAAATATACTTAAGTGTATAATATTGTCAACACCAAGGTTTGAAGTTCTAGGGATCAGTGCCAATTAGGGGTGTCAAAAATGAACCCGACTGTAGTCGACCTGAAAAATATCAAGTTCGCGTTGGGGGTTTCGGGTTCGTGTTTCGGGAGGGGGGTTCTGGTTGTGTTAGGTTCGGATTGGGTTAGGGTTAACCCAAGGTTAGCAGGTTTTTTTTATATTAAATCAAATTTTATTTTGAAAATTAAGATGCTTATATATATATATATATATATATATCAAGGTTAGTGTGCTAATGATGAAGTATTGCGATAAAAGTAAAGAATTATAGGAAAAATAGCAAAAAAAAAAAAAGTATTTTTTTAATTGGGTTATTCAGAATGGTCGAGTTATCAAGGTTCGAGTTCGGGTTTAAGGGTTTCAAGTTGTGTTCGAGTTTGGGTCAAATTCGCATTGGGATTTTTTTTAGTAAAATCTGTACTTCAACCCGACCCAAACCCAACCAACCCACCCGAATTGACACCCCTAGTTTGGGTCAAATTCGCGTTGGGATTTTTTTTTAGTAAAATATGTACTTCAACCCGACCTAAACCCAACCAACCCACCCGAATTGACACCCCTAGTGTCAATTGATGCAGACACATGGATACACACATCTAAGGCATGCCAACCTAGGAAAGGAATCTCAAGGGTATGGAGAAGAAACTGGTGAAAAAACCCGCTCGAGATGTGTATTGCATTTTCTATGTGCAAGTAATCAATGGTCAATACATATTATCAAGCACAAAGATTGAAACTAAAGCTTATACTTGAGGTTATAGAATAATGACTTCATTCTTGTGCAGCTTAATACCATGAGCAAGAACAGATAAATGTGCCCAAAAGAGGGGAAGAGAAGATAATGAGGGAATAGTTTGAGACTAAAAGTCGCTTGATTCATTTTTATATCTAATTCTAGTAACTTGGTTTCCTTAGTCTACAAGACTTGTGAAGCAAACCAATCTAATAAATCAAGATCCACTATAAATAAATATTTCTAATACCTTGAGCTGTGATGATTGTCTTTATATTAAAAATAACTACAATTGTATAAGAATGTAATAACATTATATAATTATTTGTTTTTCATTACTGCCAACGTGGCGCCTCATTAATGTGCCAAATAAGCATATAGGATTTACTAGTCAACTTTCACCCTCTAGTGTGAATACACAAACATAAAAGCAAAAGAGAGGACAAGTTCCACATGTATGTTAACATTCATGGCAGATGAAAAAAAAAAAAGCCATTTCCCCAATCTGATATACAATCAATATCCCATCACCTCCAGAAAACTAAAACAACATCAAGGAACTAGGTTTCCTAGGTATGCACACCTTGCATCAGCGTGACTGATAATGATATCAACGTACTTTTGATAGTCCAAAGATTTTTTTTAAAAAAGTGAAAAATAAAATCTCAAAACCACATTATTTTACTTAAAATAAAATCATTCAATTTTGGCTTAAACCTATTTACTATCCATTGACATTTTAGCATGCAGTAACTGTTGAACTAGCTCTCTGCAGTCTCTGGCATATGGAAACTATTGAATATAGATTACACGAGCTGAAAGAAGAAAAGACTTGAGGACAGGATTACCCCACCGCATATGACTATAATTCAAAAGGACAGGTCGATTTCTGGATTAGATTTATATTGCATGATTAATCTAAATAACATCAGCAAAGCCCAAGGACAAAACTAGATCAAATTTTAAAAACTCAAATGAGTACAAGCACATGATCATACAGTTCCCACGACTCAACAGTTGCGAGTCCAATCAACTGTAGCAGGGGATCTCGATAGACAACCCCTAACCGGGAGAAACCGTTCCAAAAGCAGAGGAAGGAAGCAATTCACCTGATTAAGACTCTCCTCGGCAGCCTTGCGCTCCTCGGGGCTGGGGCTGAGCGCAGCCCGGAGGACGACAGTAAGGCTGGCGAGATCCATCGCGGCGCGGAGGGAATCCGGAAGACCGCGGATTCCTCGGCCACGAGAGATTCGGACGCCGGCGGTGCTAGGGCTTTGGATTGTGAAAGTTTGACGGCGAGTCGAGCGAGAGAAATTGACGGCGAGAGGATCTCGCCCCCGACTCCCGAGAGAGAGAGAGAGAGAGGGACAAACGCGAATCGGACGAGTGGGTTTTAACTCTAGGGTTAGAGATACGTAATTAAGCGGGCCTCCAAGGCGGTTCGAACCGGGGCCGTAGGATTCAGTACAAAGCCCATGTCTCGTATTCTCGCATGACGATCATCCTAAGCCTCCGACGGGTTCACTATTTTCACTACAAATAAATAAACGTTAGATGTGCAGCTTCGGAAGGAAACATTTGCACCTCGCGTTGAAGAGGATCCCAACCGTGTGAGAAGGTAAATGTCTCCGGTCCACGTGGCACGCGCCAATCGGGATTGCCGTAAAATCTACAAATATAAAGGTTTTATCTTTTTCAGACATAAAATTAGAAAAGTAAAAAAAAAAAAATCACAAACTGATATTTAAAAAGGAACACGCCCTGTTCCAACCAAATTTGATACTAAATTTACTATTATAATATCAAATTTTTGAAACGACTATTATAGTCTTAAAACTAGACATTTATCTTTTTTTAATCTTAAATTATAAAAGTATCAATTTTAATAACACACCATGAGACGCCTCAAGTCGCTTTTTAAAAAAAAATATTAAATACTATAACCCAAGATTTTTGATTTTTAATTTTTTTTAACTTAAACACTATAATTCAATTAGAAAGATTTTTTAATTTTTTTTAATTTAAACACTATAACCAAGGTGAATCATAGTGTTTTTAATTTTAATTTTTTAACTTAAATATTATAATTTAATTATGAAATGAAACTTAGACTAAAATAAAAATAAAATGTTAACTTTAGAAAAAAATTAAAAATTTAATATCAAAATCATAAATTTAATATTAAATTATGTACCAAAATATATTTTCTCTAAGTTACCGAATGATCTTTTTATTCTTTTTATTATCAATATAAAAAATAATTTATGAAAGATGCACATATTTAATCAAAAAAATAAATATGTGAGTGTTGTTTTTTTTAGAAGATAAGAAAAAGGACTGAGAGTTATTAATGGAGTGACCAACTCACAATTGCCCACTGGAAGTTTTTTTGGACCAGGAATATTTTGTCTCATCGTAAGGTGAGAAATCCAAGAAAGGGCAGTGTGATTAGTAAGATTGCAACAGCATGTAAATCTGAACTTTGCTATGGCTGTCAGAACATAAACAAGGATCAGCAGTTCGGATCCTCTATCCCGAATTCCCTCTGTCCCTCTGTCCCGAGTACAAAACAACAAAAAAAAATGTGCTTCTCGCGTGACGCTGCCAACTCGCGATCAAATTTCCCTCACGCTCGACCCGTGCCCTAATCCCTCGCCCGACTGCGTCCCGCAGAAGATCGCCGACTCTGTCCTGCTCTCCGACAAGTCTCCTCGCCCGACCCCAGTCCCGCTGCCCAGTCTCCTGCTCGCCGCTGCCTAGCCCCAGTCCAGATCCGAACCAGCACGCGACATCGACGCAGACTCTCGCGTGCCCTAAATCCCGACATCGACGCAGACTCTCGCCTGCCAAGGCCTACTGCGCAACCCTAGCTGATCTCTCACCTCTGCGCAACCCTAGCTGATCCTCTGCCCAGCACGCGATCTCTCAGCCCAGCCGCAACCCTACTGCTCGGATCCGAACTTAGGTTTGTGACTAGATTCCTTATCCTTTCTATGGATTGTGTCAAGTTACTGGATTGTGATTTCATATGTAAGATTTTGTAAAGTTACTAGTTTGTGATTCATGTGTAAAGTTACTGGATTGTAAAGTTCCTTATCCTTCCTTATCCTTACATGAGCTCGGTTTACAGGAAAATTCTGTAAAGTTACTGGTTTAGAAGAATTCTGTAAAGATATTGAATTTCTACATGAGCTCAGTTCTGTAAATTCTGTAAATTGTAAAGTTATTGAATCCTTCTTTATCCAAATTCTGAAAATTGTAAAGTTATTGAATCCACATTTAATGATTGTAATTTTTTCAGGATTAAAGTAATTATCATGGAGGGTGAATCTACGAGTTGTCGTCGGTTGAATTTTCAAGCAAATGAAGAGTATGTTGAAGCAAACGAAGGTGAAGACCGTAGGGATGATGAAGGTAATAAGAATTATATTGGGACTTCATTAAACTTTATATACCTTGAATTTTGCATAGTTTGATTAGTTTTTTTGCATTGTTTGATTGATTTTAAAGGGTTGAATAATGAAAATAATACAGAGATTTCTCAGTCATTTATCATAGAAGAATTGATGCCAACAATTGGTATGAAATTTCTAACAGAAGAAGAAGCATATGACTTTTATTTGAAATATGCTAAACAAGTTGGATTTGGCATAAGGAGGAGTAAAAGTCATAATGATAAAGATGGAAAATTAGTTGACAGAATGTTTTGTTGTAGTGCACAAGGTAAAAGGGGAAAGGACAAACGAGATATTTATGTGAAATAAAATCGTCCTGAAACAAGGTTTGATTGTAAGGCTAACCTGAAGATTAAATGTATAGATGACAAGTTTAGTGTGGTGCAATTTGTTAAAGAGCATAATCATTATCTTTCAAGTCCAAACAAAACACATCTCTACAGATGCCATAGGAATATATCTTTTTCTGCAGCGATACAAATTGAGACGGCAAGTGATGTGGGAATCCCCCAAAAGCATCTCATGATCTTATGGTGAGACAAGTAGGTGGCAGGGAGAATTTAGGTTTCATTCCTGAAGATTATAAAAATTATTTGAGATCCAAAAAAACAAGAAATATGAGAGTTGGGGATACAGGAGGTATATTGAAATATTTACAGAAAATGCGGTTCGATGATCCAAATTTTTTTAATGCTATTCAAGTTGATGAAGATGATTTGATCACTAATATTTTTTGGTTTGATGCAAGGATGAGAGCTTATTATGGCAATTTTGGAGATGTTGTTTGCTTTGACACAACCTACCGGAAGAACAATGAAGATCGTCCAATTGCGTTGTTTGTAGGTGTTAATCATCATAAACAATCCATAATTTTTTGTGCAGCTTTATTTTATGATGAAACTACTTTGACATTTGAGTGGTTGTTTGATACATTTACCAGAGCTATGTCTGAGAAAAAACCAACAACTATTCTTACAGATCAAGATGCAGCAATGGCAAGGGTTTTAGCTTCCAGATGGCCCGACACACATCATCGTTTGTGTATTTGGCACATTTATCAAAATGCTGCAATACATTTGAGTGGAGTTTTTTCTCAATTATATTCAAAGACTTTGCTAAAGATTTTACCTCGTGTATGTATGATTTTGATGAAGAGGAAGATTTTATTTCAGCTTGGAACATGATGTTGACTAAGTATTCACTTGAAGATAATGATTGATTGAGACGTTTGTTTCGCATAAAAGAAAAATGGGTTTTAGTATATGGACGACAAATGTTTTGTGCAGATATGACTACGACTCAAAGAAGTGAGAGCATGAATAGTATTGTCAAAAGGTACGTCACTTATCAGCATAAGTTTTTAGACTTTTTCCATCACTTTCAAAGATTGCTTGATGATTGTCGATATGAAGAATTAAAAGCTGATTTTAGATCAAATTCAAGTGTTCCATGCTTATTGTATCCAATTGAAATATTAAAGCATGCGAGTTATACATATACTCCCGAGGCATACAAGTGTTTTGAACAAGAGTGGTACAAATCTCATGATTCTATTGTAGAAATTTTTGAGGATGTTGGAACACATACTACATATAAAGTTACTTCGCACAAAAAGTGTTACCATCATCTAGTTACACTTGATTCATCCTGTGAAAAAATAGTGTGTTGTTGTAGCTGTAGAAAATATGAATTTGCTGGGATTTTGTGTTCTCATATTTTGAAAATATTTACAATGAAAAATATCATGAAGATCCCAAGTGAGTATATTTTGAAAAGGTGAACACGAAAAGCAAAAGGTGGATATTTTGGAGTTAATGAAACAGTTGTGAACAAAGATAGTTTGGATCCAAAAATACTTCACAATATGTGCTATAAAGATTTGTGTGGGTTATCTGTTCAATTGGTTACCAAGGCAGCAGAGAGGGAAGACACTTACAAGTATGTTAAAGATGGTTTGTTGAGTATGTTTAAGATGGTGGATGAGAGGTTACAAGTTAATGATCTGAATTGCCAGGAAGCTGATAAGTTAATTCAATTTCTAGATGATACAACAAGAGATTTGAATGAAACAGAGTATCTTGGAGTCAAAGGAATTAAACCGAAGAAGAAAATAGTTTCAGGCAAGAGGCTCAAATGTGGCTTAGAACATACTTCAAGAAAAAAGAAAGTGGCGACAAAAAAAAATCAAACTTCAACAATTGTTCAAGTTTCATCCTTACTAATATTTGATTATATTGTTTGTTGTTACATGTAAAAAGCAAATAGAATTAAATCATTCTATTTTTTTAACAGGATATAGAAGAGCCCAATGTAGAATGTCAACAGATGATCAATCAAGTTAATAACTATTTTTCACCACTTTTGTCAACACAACTATCCCAAGTTCACTCATGTTTTAACATTTCAAAACTAAATATTTATTAATAAATTCAAGCATTAAGTTTACTTAGGCTGTATATTTATTATTGTCAGGCAACTTCTTCAGCTTCGAACTTTCAGGCAACTGTCTCAACTTCTAACAGCAGATTAAGCAAAGAGCAAGTAAGATGAATATGATGATTTGTATGTAAATTTAGAGATTTGAATCGATCTTTTTAACTTCTTGGAAATATTCTTAACATACCTTGAAATTTTCTTTGCTTAGCATGTTATCATAAATGTAATTTTCTTAACAGTAATTTTTTTTATTGTTGTCAGGTAACTTCGTCATCTTCAAACTTTCAGGCATCTATTTTAGCTTCGGGCAGCAGATTAAGCAAAGAACAAGTAAGATGAATTTAATGTTCATTGGTATTAGATTTTAATAAGGTCATGACTTTGTATGAAAGTTTCTCATTGCATGATTATAACAGTTTGCTTCTCACACTTAGTTTGTTTTTCTAACTTTTGAAGCAAATATATCCACCTGTTGGATACCATCTGCTGGATACAACAAGATGATTACCACCTGCTGGATATCCACATGTTGGATACCCACTGTCAGGATATCCACATGTTGGATACCCACCGTCAGGATATCCCTCCATTGGATATTCCCTTCTGAATATCCACCGGTTGGGAATCTTGGTCAATCAGCTCCACACCACAGTGAGTCTCATTCTTTATAACCAACATTCACATATCAAGTTTATAGGTGATATGATATTTACATATGGCATATTCTGGATACAGGAGGACTTGGTTCCAACCACATGGGACCAACAACTACTGGCTATCGCGTGCATCAGTTCTCGCATGGATTGTATACTCACGGATTCGGCCATGGAAAGTTCAAGCACCACAAGCACTATGACAAGTTCAAACATGGGAAATTTATGGACAAGTTCAAGAAGTGGAAGTGATACGAGTTTATTTGTGAGTCAATCCTATCAACACAAGTTTGATTAATTCCATTTGTTTTATAAATAGAACATTAAAGTTGATTATTTGTGAGCCCTACTGGTTAGAAAGCAAACAGAGTTTGATTAAATGCAAAAGAAAAATGTGGCTGGATAGACACTAAGCAATGATTGGGATAATGTAATTCAGTTCAGTTGATTAGTTTTGGTGTTGGCTAGGCATTATCTCGTGCCTATTAAAGGCATGCTCCAAATAAATTAATCTAAACAGATAGAAATAAGGACATGCTAGTAAATTGATAATCTCTGCACGGTAACAAGACAAATTTTAGTAATATAGGCTTCAAATAAATTGATAGAATATAAAGAAAGTAGAAAGTTTTAGTTATTTATTTTTAAGATCGTCTTGATCTACTCTTCTATGCGTACACCAAAAATACAACTTTATTCTGGTGTTTAATTATTTTCAGTGGAGATTTTTATGGTTACCTGAATGCATGTATTGGAAATACTTCATGCCTATAAGTGGATTGGCTTGTTTATGGGAAGGATTCTAGCTTTGCTTCCCCATGATTGATTACTCGTGGCAATCTACTCTTTTGCTATAAAGAAAAGGCGTTCCAGTTTTAGTATTAATACTGTCTGAGCCATCAAATGTTGATGAAACTTAATGTAAACTCTAGCACATTTTATCTATTGCATCTACATTTCCTATTGCTATAGGATAGGGGTTCAATCTAGCACTTTTTAGNGTCCTTCGAAGACACCGATAAGACTGCATGCAACGCAAGCCACTTCAAATTGATTCATCATCCACAACTGCTGAGAAACACATCACATCATTGGTCCTTCACTTATTTTTATTTTTGTTCTTACATGAGCAAACTTTGTGGCTTGCTGTTCTGAAGAAGCTCCACTTGAAGGAACGAGGATGTTATCACCTGATCAGTTTAGTCTAAGTGCTGTTCTGAAGAAGCTTCACTTGAAGGAAAGAGGACATGGCGTATGCTTTGTGGCTTGCTGTGAAACAGTTGTGGCTTGCTGTTCTGAATAGACAAAGAAGGCGTGTTACTACATTTCCAGTGCTCAAGTCTAAGTTTGATGGACTATGCTTGCTTAAGTTTTTGTGAGTTTGTTTTGACTGTGCGAGTTCAGATTTCTGTGAGTTTGTTTTGGCTGTGTTGTTCAGATAACTTATGCTTGCTTAAGTTTCTGTGAGTTTATTTAGGCTTGCTGTTCTGAATGGACTTTTAGGCGTGTTACTTGTCCGAGTTCAGATTTTTTCTCTATATTTTGTTTTGACTGAATTTATAAATTGTTGAATGAATCTTTTGTTGTTGTTGTGTTGCATATGAATGAGCATTTGCTTCCTCTCTACGGGTTCGGAGGCTAAGCCCTTTCGAAAGCTCGCTATCTATGGTGCTTATGCTTTAAGTTACTAAAACTTTTTGGTTATATTTGCACGAATTATCCTATTTGGAAAGGCGATTTCAACCCTTCAAACGATGCAGTTGGTTCATTAATTTGCTATGAAGCTGAGTCCCTAAAATGAATCGTTCCTTTTGCCGAGCTCTTATTTGTTGTTCCTTTGAAAGGAGCAGTTAGAAAATTCAAACTGGAAATCCAACGTAGAAGAAATGATGCAAATATGTATGTTTTTGCTAAAAGCTAGATTAATATTTCATTTGAGAACCAAAACATTTCGCTTTGATCTCTTTTCAATATGAATGACAAATTAAGAGTACAAATGGCTTGTTCTCAGCAATCATGCAATATAGAAACTATGTTTTTTTGTGTACAAGATAGAGACAATTAGTTTATTCAACTGATCACGGGATGACCAGGACCCTGTTCCTTCATTTAGAAGAAGTGAGAAACTGTATAATTGCTTTAGAAGAAATTTTTTCAAAAGCTAAGCCGAATCAATTGATGATTTGTTTCAAAGAGAGTAGAATGTTTCTTCTTGCAACTCTATCAAGAACAAGCCTCATCCCAATTGCACTTGCAAGCTTTTTTGGGCGTTCCAAAATCTTATTTGCAAGTGAATATAGTTTGAAATTATGCATTTCTGAAATCTTCGTGCGAAAGTCTGCTTCTTTCACCAGGCATTTCAGACTGAATTTTTTTTTTTAAAAGGAAAAAGAGAACATCTTATTCCTTTGCAAGAAAACTCATATTAGAAGGGGGACCAAACCTAACCTTCTAATATAGGGATACAAGATTTTTGTTTACAGATATTTCAACAAATATAAAAAAACTGGCTAAACAATTAGCCAGATCCTCTTTTAATCCATCTTCAAAGCACTTCAAAGTTCGGATATTTCAAAAAATATATATAAAAAAAAAACCGGCTGAAAACCAGTGTTCTTCAATCCAAATCAGCCATCTTCAAAACACTTCACTTGAGAGTTTACTCAGCATCCTTCCACCGTTTAAATTCAAAACCTTCCTAATTCAGAAACCATTTGGAGCATTTAAGAGGATGACCTTTTAAATGGATGACATTTGCACATTTGTTTGAACCTTCAAGACATTTTTAAATCTTTCTGATGCAATATGCAGCAAACGCTGGAAACCAAAAGAAATTCTCTCTACGCTCCAAAATCCACACATTAAAATTTGAGAAAGAAATAGCTTGCCGCATTACAGCCGTGTAATTCTTTTTTGTGGATCTTGGTACCAGAATTAGAGGTCTTTTTATTGTGCACTGCTAGTTTCAGATGTATCAGAAATCAGGAAACCGAGCCATACTGAAATTTCGCAATCATTTTATAAGTTGTCTACTTAGAAAAGAGTACTGCCCAAAGTATCCAGGACCAAAATTGTCTGATCTGAAAACCCATCAAATTTGGCACATCTATACAGTTCAGAAAATTTGGCACACATATAGTTATCAGTTGACCATATATCACTGATCTCATTCCCGCAAAGCTATCAATTTCTGAAAACCAGAGTTTAGATGACCATTTTGTAGCATTTTTGGCACCAGAAATTGAACTTATAGTTTTTGGTGCAGGGAAAATCAGATAATAGCAGAAGATCTCGCTCACATAAAATCCTTGCTATAAAATAGCACTTCTGAAATAATTCAGAGAGAAAACCACTAAATTCACACACCAAAATCATGGCACATCTGCAACTGGGCACTTTATATCTTTCACAATTTTTATGTTATCTTGAGGAAACAAAATCAAATCAGGAGTGCCAGAGAAACTGTAACTGAGATATATAATAAATCTATGCCAGTTTGCCCTAATCCAGGAAACCTTAACACCCTTGAGAAACTCCAGAAAAACTTCCAAAGACAAGCAAAGCCCTGGGAAATTAATTAGAAAAACCAACTTCCTCAACAGGGCTTCCATAGCATACAAAGCCCTGAAAAAACACAGATCATACTGGGGGAAAGTAAATCATCAAGAAATTAAGAACTAAGAGTAAAGATCAGATTAAAAACATATCTGCTGAAGGAGATAGCTCCAGGAAGCCGGCCAAGAAATAGAATCCCCTGAAAAACTTTTGATTTTGTATTGATAGCTCCAGGAAGCCGGCCAAGGCTGATCGGTCAGCTTGACCGATCAGGCCAGCGGTACCAGGCCTTGGCTGATCGGTACCGATCAGGCCTTGGCTAATCGGTCAGTGAGACCAGTCTTGACTCCTCGCGAGGGATTAATGATCGGTTTGATCATGAGAGGGGGCGAAGTCAAGCGAGAAGCACCATTGATAGCGAGCTTGCAAAAGAGCTTAGCCTCCGAACCTGTAGAGAGTCCGTCCCTGGCGCTTGAGGGCGTAGACCACATCCATGGCGGTGACGGTCTTTCGGCGAGCATGCTCGGTATAGGTCACGACGTCGAGGATGACATTCTCGAGGAAGATCTTGAGTACGCCGCGGGTCTCCTCGTAGATCAGGCTGCTGATGCGCTTGACGCCGCGGCGGCGGGCGAGACGGCGGATCGCCGGCTTGGTGATACCCTGAATGTTGTCGCGGAGGACCTTGCGGTGGCGCTTCGCGCCGCCCTTGCCGAGCCCCTTGCCTCCCTTGCCCCGTCCGGACATGGTGATGATCTGGATCCGGAATCGCGAAGACTGCTGGAGAAAAAGAAAGCGAAGAGTTGAAGATGGGAGGTATGGAGGGGAGAGGAGATCTGGCAGCGAGAAGCAGGGATTTAGGGCACGCGTTTGTCGTCTGCGAAGGGGGAGTTCGGCGAGAAGGGATTTGGGGCACGGGTCGAACGCGAGGGAAATTTGTTCGCGAGTGGGAGGTGAAGTCACGTGAGAAGCACGTGTTTTTTTTGTCGTTTTGTGTTCGGGACAGAGGGACAGACGGGCGTTCGGGACAGAGGATCCGAACTGCTGTGGTGGGTGGAAGTCCCAGTTCGGATCCTCTGTCCCGAACTCGCGTCTGTCCCTCTGTCCCGAGCACAAAACGACAAAACAAAAAGCGTGCTTCTCGCGTGACTTCGGCCACTCGCGATCAAAAGTTCCCTCGCGCTCGACTCGTGCCCAAAATCCCTTCTCGCCCGAACTCCCCCTTCGCAGACGAGCACGCGTGCCCTAAATCCCTACTTCTCGTCTCGCCTCCTGGCTCCTCGCGTTCCCCTCTGGAGGTCGAATCCCTACTTCTCGCTGCTTCTCGCTGCCCTAAATCAGTTCAGATCGTTGCTTCCCAGTCGTCACTGCTTCCCCTCTCATCTTCGCTTCCAGTCGCTAGCAGAGGGGCCTCCTCGCTGCCTACCTTCTCCTGCTTCACCCTTCTCCTGCTTCGCCCTACCTCATCGCCTTCCCTACTTCTTCCCCTGTCTTCAAGGTACTGCATTTTGCCCTAATTATCTCCCCTCCCCTTAACCTTCTATTCTGACCTCCTCAACGCAGCCACCGGGATCCCTGACCATCGACCTCTCTTTGGATAACAAGATCACCAAGGACCTCGCTGTCTTCAAGGTCTTCAAGGTACTGCCTTCAAGGTCTCGCTGCTTGTATGAGACTAAACCCCTCAGCTGTTTGTTGCCTTTGTTCCTGCATTGTTTTTCTGCGCGATAAAGTTGCACTTTTGATGTTCTATTTTTTTTTAATTATAGTCAAATAACTATTTCTTTGTAGCAAGTTTAGTATGACTTTTGCAAATTAAAATTCTGTAAAATTCTGTAAAATAACTATTTTGCTGCTGACAATCCATATGATTTCATCTGTAAAATTCTGTAAAATTCCTTGTATCTTGGATTGTGATTTCATATTGGATCGTGATAATTCTGTAAATTGTAAAGTTATTGAATCCACATTTAATGGTTGTAATTTTTTCAAGATTAAAGTAATTATCATGGAGGGTGATACGAGTGGAAGTGATACGAGTTTATTTGTGAGTCAATCCTATCAACACAAGTTTAATTAATTCCATTTGTTTTATACATAGAACATTAAAGCTGGTTATTTGTGAGTCCTACTGGTTAGAAAGCAAACAGAGTTTGATTAAATGCAATAGAAAAATGTGGCTGGATATAGACTAAGCAATGATCAGAACAATTACCGAAAGTAAGAACATGTAGATATGGCAAATTTTATTAGAGTTGATACCTGACTCTTGATGATTTTAGCCATCTTGAAGAATTCCTTTTTCAGTTCTATATAATTTTTATATAATTTTTAGCCATCTTGATACCTGACTCTTGATGATTTAGATAATACTGCTTAACAAGGATCTCTTGGCAACTGTTGCTTTAGATAATACTGTTGTTATTGTTTCTGTATCCTACTTACCTGACTCTTGTTTTGCATTGTTGCTGCATTCCACGATTGTCTTCTTGTTTTGCATTGTTGTTTCCTTTGCTGCATCGGGTATCCTACTTTCTGGATCTCATTCTGGAGCATGTATATTGCTTGCGTTCCCACTAAGTCCAAGCATTGTTTCATCACAGGGTGAGTCCTTCGAAGACACCGATAAGACTGCATGCAACGCAAGCCACTTCAAATTGATTCATCATCCACAACTGCTGAGAAACACATCACATCATTGGTCCTTCACTTATTTTTATTTTTGTTCTTACATGAGCAAACTTTGTGGCTTGCTGTTCTGAAGAAGCTCCACTTGAAGGAACGAGGATGTTATCACCTGATCAGTTTAGTCTAAGTGCTGTTCTGAAGAAGCTTCACTTGAAGGAAAGAGGACATGGCGTATGCTTTGTGGCTTGCTGTGAAACAGTTGTGGCTTGCTGTTCTGAATAGACAAACGAAGGCGTGTTACTACATTTCCAGTGCTCAAGTCTAAGTTTGATGGACTATGCTTGCTTAAGTTTTTGTGAGTTTGTTTTGACTGTGCGAGTTCAGATTTCTGTGAGTTTGTTTTGGCTGTGTTGTTCAGATAACTTATGCTTGCTTAAGTTTCTGTGAGTTTATTTAGGCTTGCTGTTCTGAATGGACTGTTTAGGCGTGTTACTTGTCCGAGTTCAGATTTTATTCTCTATATTTTGTTTTGACTGAATTTATAAATTGTTGAATGAATCTTTTGTTGTTGTTGTGTTGCATATGAATGAGCATTTGCTTCCTCTCTACGGGTTCGGAGGCTAAGCCCTTTCGAAAGCTCGCTATCTATGGTGCTTATGCTTTAAGTTACTAAAACTTTTTGGTTATATTTGCACGAATTATCCTATTTGGAAAGGCGATTTCAACCCTTCAAACGATGCAGTTGGTTCATTAATTTGCTATGAAGCTGAGTCCCTAAAATGAATCGTTCCTTTTGCCGAGCTCTTATTTGTTGTTCCTTTGAAAGGAGCAGTTAGAAATTCAAACTGAAATCCAACGTAGAAGAAATGATGCAAATATGTATGTTTTTGCTAAAAGCTAGATTAATATTTCATTTGAGAACCAAAACATTTCGCTTTGATCTCTTTTCAATATGAATGACAAATTAAGAGTACAAATGGCTTGTTCTCAGCAATCATGCAATATAGAAACTATGTTTTTTTGTGTACAAGATAGAGACAAATTAGTTTATTCAACTGATCACGGGATGACCAGGACCCTGTTCCTTCATTTAGAAGAAGTGAGAAACTGTATAATTGCTTTAGAAGAAATTTTTTCAAAGCTAAGCCGAATCAATTGATGATTTGTTTCAAAGAGAGTAGAATGTTTCTTCTTGCAACTCTATCAAGAACAAGCCTCAATCCCAATTGCACTTGCAAGCTTTTTTGGCGTTCCAAAATCTTATTTGCAAAGTGAATATAGTTTGAAATTATGCATTTCTGAAATCTTCGTGCGAAGTCTTGCTTCTTTCACCAGGCATTTCAGACTGAATTTTTTTTTTAAAAGGAAAAAGAGAACATCTTATTCCTTTGCAAGAAAACTCATATTAGAAGGGGGACCAAACCTAACCTTCTAATATAGGGATACAAGATTTTTGTTTACAGATATTTCAACAAATATAAAAAAACTGGCTAAACAATTAGCCAGATCCTCTTTTAATCCATCTTCAAAGCACTTCAAAGTTCGGATATTTCAAAAAATATATATAAAAAAAAAACCGGCTGAAAACCAGTGTTCTTCAATCCAAATCAGCCATCTTCAAAACACTTCACTTGAGAGTTTACTCAGCATCCTTCCACCGTTTAAATTCAAAACCTTCCTAATTCAGAAACCATTTGGAGCATTTAAGAGGATGACCTTTTAAATGGATGACATTTGCACATTTGTTTGAACCTTCAAGACATTTTTAAATCTTTCTGATGCAATATGCAGCAAACGCTGGAAACCAAAAGAAATTCTCTCTACGCTCCAAAATCCACACATTAAAATTTGAGAAAGAAATAGCTTGCCGCATTACAGCCGTGTAATTCTTTTTTGTGGATCTTGGTACCAGAATTAGAGGTCTTTTTATTGTGCACTGCTAGTTTCAGATGTATCAGAAATCAGGAAACCGAGCCATACTGAAATTTCGCAATCATTTTATAAGTTGTCTACTTAGAAAAGAGTACTGCCCAAAGTATCCAGGACCAAAATTGTCTGATCTGAAAACCCATCAAATTTGGCACATCTATACAGTTCAGAAAATTTGGCACACATATAGTTATCAGTTGACCATATATCACTGATCTCATTCCCGCAAAGCTATCAATTTCTGAAAACCAGAGTTTAGATGACCATTTTGTAGCATTTTTGGCACCAGAAATTGAACTTATAGTTTTTGGTGCAGGGAAAATCAGATAATAGCAGAAGATCTCGCTCACATAAAATCCTTGCTATAAAATAGCACTTCTGAAATAATTCAGAGAGAAAACCACTAAATTCACACACCAAAATCATGGCACATCTGCAACTGGGCACTTTATATCTTTCACAATTTTTATGTTATCTTGAGGAAACAAAATCAAATCAGGAGTGCCAGAGAAACTGTAACTGAGATATATAATAAATCTATGCCAGTTTGCCCTAATCCAGGAAACCTTAACACCCTTGAGAAACTCCAGAAAAACTTCCAAAGACAAGCAAAGCCCTGGGAAATTAATTAGAAAAACCAACTTCCTCAACAGGGCTTCCATAGCATACAAAGCCCTGAAAAAACACAGATCATACTGGGGGAAAGTAAATCATCAAGAAATTAAGAACTAAGAGTAAAGATCAGATTAAAAACATATCTGCTGAAGGAGATAGCTCCAGGAAGCCGGCCAAGAAATAGAATCCCCTGAAAAACTTTTGATTTTGTATTGATAGCTCCAGGAAGCCGGCCAAGGCTGATCGGTCAGCTTGACCGATCAGGCCAGCGGTACCAGGCCTTGGCTGATCGGTACCGATCAGGCCTTGGCTAATCGGTCAGTGAGACCAGTCTTGACTCCTCGCGAGGGATTAATGATCGGTTTGATCATGAGAGGGGGCGAAGTCAAGCGAGAAGCACCATTGATAGCGAGCTTGCAAAAGAGCTTAGCCTCCGAACCTGTAGAGAGTCCGTCCCTGGCGCTTGAGGGCGTAGACCACATCCATGGCGGTGACGGTCTTTCGGCGAGCATGCTCGGTATAGGTCACGACGTCGAGGATGACATTCTCGAGGAAGATCTTGAGTACGCCGCGGGTCTCCTCGTAGATCAGGCTGCTGATGCGCTTGACGCCGCGGCGGCGGGCGAGACGGCGGATCGCCGGCTTGGTGATACCCTGAATGTTGTCGCGGAGGACCTTGCGGTGGCGCTTCGCGCCGCCCTTGCCGAGCCCCTTGCCTCCCTTGCCCCGTCCGGACATGGTGATGATCTGGATCCGGAATCGCGAAGACTGCTGGAGAAAAAGAAAGCGAAGAGTTGAAGATGGGAGGTATGGAGGGGAGAGGAGATCTGGCAGCGAGAAGCAGGGATTTAGGGCACGCGTTTGTCGTCTGCGAAGGGGGAGTTCGGCGAGAAGGGATTTGGGGCACGGGTCGAACGCGAGGGAAATTTGTTCGCGAGTGGGAGGTGAAGTCACGTGAGAAGCACGTGTTTTTTTTGTCGTTTTGTGTTCGGGACAGAGGGACAGACGGGCGTTCGGGACAGAGGATCCGAACTGCCACCACAGGTGCCGACGTGCCGTGTGAGTGCATCATCGCTGTACAGTTGGCTGACGAAAGAAATAGAGGATTTTAGATTGGGAGAAGAGAACGGAAAAATAAAAATAAAAAATCTCTATTGGAATTTTTTCTTAAGGTTCAATATGTCTTTGAAATTTTATTTTTTTATTTCCTAATTTTTTCTTTCACTCCCTAATAAAAAAATATTAAAGGATGAAAAAAGAGGATTAGAGGGTAAAAAAAAATAAAACTCCATGTCAGGAGTGAACCCAAAGGAAAGTTTCCTTTTCAGAATTTAAAAAAAAAATCTCGAAGAATTTGTTTCCCTAATTTTCAGACGGTAGCACCCTAAAGTTTACTAAACTACGCCCCTAAATAAAAGCATTATAGTTGAAGAGATGTTTGACCGGTTCAGTCGGAAGGAGATTTTCGATAGATGTTGAACGGTTTAATTCCAGATTCCCAATACAGGTTCAACTCAATGCTTTGGTGGGGGACTGATAGGAACATGAGATTATTTGAAAAATAATATTTATATTTATTGAAAGTCGAATCATAGCTCTATGATGGTAGTTGTGTCATTTCATATAAATACAAGTTTAGCGATCATTCTCTAGGAAATTCGGCGTATGTCTTTTTATGTTTATTTTTGAGTTCTTTTTGCATAAAAAGCACTAATTTATATAAAATAATATCATTTTAAAATTACTTTGTATAAAATTAGTTTATATAAAATCACTCTAAAATAATTTCACCTTGGAGTAATTTTGATCGATTTTAGTTAAAATTATCCATCTATCTATCTATTAATCTATTAATATATATAAAACACAGTTTTCTATACAGACGTGACATTCAATGAGAGCTTAGGATTCTCGCCTAAACCGAATATAAATTTTTTAAATAAAAAATTTATAATTAAAAATTCAAATCTTAATCAAAAATTAAAATTTTAAAAAATAATTTATCAAATTTTAATTTGAAATTGTATTTTAAAATTTCCAAAATTAAAATTTTAAATAAGTTATAATGATTACAGTAAAGTATATCAAAAATAAATTTAATTTAATTTTAATGAAATATACTCCTTTAACTTCCCTTGAGTTGATGTAAGAAAAATGATAGTCTCATATCTGAAGTTACCAAGACGAATTACACACAGAGCAATTATAAAAATGGACAAAGAACGGTAACGCAACTCATACCTTTCTCAGCCTTTTGGCTAAGATCAAGTGTAGTATCTGTTCTTATCAGTTTAATATCTGATATGTGGGTCATTGGTCCACTTTGATATTAAATTAATTTTTATATGGGAGATGACCCATCACAGTAGCTTGCTACTAGGGTTTTCATGTGTCGCCTGTGTGTTGCACTATAGCACTGACACACCCCTATCAAAGCAAAGTAAAGTTCCATGATAAAATAAAATTACTTTTCATTTTAATTTTTTCATTTAATAATAAAAATTGACATATATATATATTATCATTAAACCTATTATTTGAATTGTGTAAGATTCCCGTGCATCGCATGAGTATTATACTAGTTCTATTTTAAAATAATGTTGGGTATTATACTAGTTCTATTTTAAAATAATGCTATTTTGTATAAAATAATTGTAAAATAAAATGTGAAAAGATATTTTGAGTAGAAAATCATACGTGGAGAATTATTGGATAATTTTTAAGTTTGGTGTCGATGCTCTTAGAAAAAAAAATTAGATCCATTACTTTAATGACTCTCTTAAAGTCGGTCTTACAGATATGGACGGAAGTTTATGTAGACACATAGACAACAAGTATATGATGGAATCAAAAATATAAGTCATCATTTCTTAAAGATCGATCACTGAACATTACACTATAAATATCATACGTCCATCCTTTATGTTGCGTCCTAAAACATACTCTTTTATTTTCTAGAAAAGGTTGGCGAGATATTAATTTAGAAAATGCTAGTTACGAAATTTTGATAATTTTTTTTACGCTTTTGTAATATTCAACTCACTATTGTTGCTAGTATTTTAATTATTTCAGATGAGCTTAAATAGTGGGCATTTGTGTTGGCAAAATGAATAAAAAATAGATTTCAATTTGATTAAAAAATTAATTTCATATTGAAAAAAAAATTAACTCCAATATGAATGAAAGACAACAAAATATTAAAATCAAAACCTTGATAATTCAGCCTTTTTAACTAGTTTGGCCTCCTGACTCAATCTTCTTGGCTTGCCCTTCTCCTTCTTGACATCTTTACTAGTTAAATCGATATATCAAATAAGTTTGAATTTATAAATGCAATTATTATCATTTTGGCAAACAATTTTAATCAAGGACATCGTCCAACAACTTTAATTCATTTTAATATAAATGATATCTTCATTTTACAATGCGAAAACATTTCCAACTCTCAAGTTTATACCTTCATGCTACCCCCTCAGAAAAGAATAGACTTCTACGAGATCAATTTTTGATTATTTTGCCTGTACTAATCTAAATTGATCAAGCACCTCTAAATTGATCCATCATGTTCAATCTATCTGACACTCTTCGTGTATTAACTATAATATTTGAATTAGTAGTGTCCGATGTTATGATGTAGCGACTAGTCGCTATCTCAGATATTCGCGGTTCGATCCCATACTACGGCATATTTGTAGAAATTTTTCCTCCAAATGAGACGCGAACCCTGTGTTGGACCTTGGATGGCTAGAGAGGGGGGGTGAATGTAGCCAGACACCCACAAGTTGCACTTTGAAGTTTTCTGAGTGATCAGATTAGCAGCGGAAGAAAATGCAGAACAAAAAACAACGCAGAGAAGGAAACGCAAACCAAACAAACGCTAACACCGTGATGTATAAGGTTCGGGGATAACTTGCCCTACTCCTTGGAGTGCCCGTGAGGTGGGCGATCCCTTGATCGTCGGCAGATCAAGCCCCGGTCAACACCGGATATCAAGCGGCTCCTTCTTGGTGGAGAAACCTCTCCACAATCGCCTCAGTAGATGAATATAAGGTAAGCACACGAGACTAAGGAGGAACCTCTCACAAGATAGTAGCAAAAAGCTCAAGAGAGAAACTACACAAGGAGCACAACAACAATAGTGAAACACACAGCCACACTTGCTTGTTTTCTGTTTTTTCTTTTTTTGCCTCCTCTGCTTCTCATCTTCCTCTTAAGCTTCTACTTCATCGCCAGGCTCCATCAGCATCCCCTGAGCACAGCCTGAACCCACTGACCTCCCTGAGCACTCAATCCACTGAAGTCCCTCTCCAGCTGAGCCTCCGTCAGTCGCCAGCCATGCCTCAATTGTCGTTGAAACCTAAGAAGGAGAAACAAACAAACCTGCTCCAAGGAAAGTCTCCCATTGACCCTCCTTGAGTGTTTGAATCACCTGCTATCACCTGCACACTCCAACAGAGGCTTAGCAATGCATATCAAATGAAATCAGCAATGTATCAGAGAATCAGCAGAGAAAACAGTCGCGATCAGAGCTTCTGACAGCGTATTTGAATTAAAGTTCTGCTCCTGATCGGTCACCAGACCGATCAGGAAGGACCATGATCGGTCACCAGACCGATCCAGCAGTCTTCTGCACACTCCTGATTGGTCCCTAGACCTATCCAACAATCTGCTGCACACTCCAGATCGGTCCCCAGACCAATCAGGCTCCAGCCTGATCGGTCACCAGACCGATCAGGCTGCTTCCTGACCGATCAGGAGTCATCCTGATCGGTTATAGTGAGAACCTTGTGACAAATGATCGTTCACTAGACCGATCTGAACAGTATCCCTGATCGGTCACCAGACCGATCAGGAGCAGATCAGTAAGGTTCCCAAAACCTACTGGATGCTCCCTGATCGATCACCGGACCGATCCGGAGCAGAGTAGCAGGTGAATTGGATGCTCCATGATCGGTCACCAGACCGATCAGCCATCGCTAGATCGGTCACCAGACCGATCCACGAAGGAGCTACGTGCCAACTTCCCTGATCGGTCACCAGATTGATCCAGGCAAGGTCAAATCCATTCTAAGTCACGAGAACAAGCCTCCAGCCCTTCTCTGACTCGTTCTTAGTCCCCCGAACCAAGACTCCATGCCCAGTTTCACTCACCGGGACTTCATTCAACCTAGCTTCACTCACTAGGACCTGACTTCACTCACCAGGGTTTTGGTTACCCGGCTTCACTCACCGGGACCCGGCTTCACTCACCGGGATTTCAACCTAGTTTCACTCACTAGGATTTCAATCACCTAGCTTCACTCACCAGGACCCGGCTTCACTCACCGGGATTTCAAACTAGCTTCACTCACTAGGATTTCAATCACCTGGCTTCACTCACCAGGATCCGGCTTCACTCACTGGGATTTCCATCACCTGGATTCACTCACCAGGACCCGACTTCACTCATCGAGATTTCCACCACCTGGCTTCACTCACCAGGACCCCGCTTCACTCACCGGGATTTCCACCACCTGGCTTCACTCACCAGGACCCGACTTCACTCACTGGGATTTCCATCACCTGGCTTCACTCACAAGGACCCGGCTTCACTCACCGAGATTTCCATCACCTAGCCCTCCAAGCTAGGACTTTTCACACCTAGTCCTCCACGCTAGGACTTTCCCACATGTCAGCGTGTGATCTCCCGATCCACCTGGACTTAACCCAAATTCAACCAAACTTGAATCAAACTTAAATCGGTGTCAAACACCAAAACAACAATCAGGGTCAGACTGCATCAACAATCTCCCCCTTTTTGTTGTTTGACACCCCGATTTAAGTTTAGGCATTAAATGATCAATTGAAGGCAGTTCAATTATCGTAAGGGAAACAAAATCCTCCCCCTATAATAACCCTAAACTTAATCAACCATTTTCTCCCCCTTGTCAAACATCGAAAAGGGTATGGTTATTAAGTTTGAACATACCTCCCCCTCAAACACGGGTCTCTCCCCAAACCCAAAATACTCAAAGGTAAACTTTTGAATTGTATATGAGAGGCATATACTATAAATGTATCATGGCAACAATGTATATGCATCATACGACAATAAGTGTGAAATGTATATGAAAACATATATAGAAATATATCATGGTCAAACATGTATATGTTTCATATGACAAGTAAGGAATGCATCTGTATCCGACACATAATCCTGAGTGGTCTCCGTGACCAATCAGGTTCGTTGATTACTCGATACAGAAATATTTCTTGTTAGTCTGGGGAGCGATCAAATTTCAGAAAAATTCCTGAAACTCTGATACATTCCTGATCAGACTGCATTAACAATTTGCATTCCTAAACAAAGGTGTAGACTCTATTGATATTCGTCATTTTAGAAAAATTTTCGAAACACGACATTAAGAACAAGAGTCATGACTCAACAAATCCTTTCTTATGAATTTGAACATTCCAACATAGGTTTGTATCAAATCAGCATTTTAATGCTTGATGTTTCAGAAAAAGTTCTGAGAATCAAGGGTCTTAAAAAATTCCTACCCTTCTTTGATCACTTGAATAAACTTGTACTCACTTAGTACCAGGTTTGTACCAATGGAGGATCAAGTATGTTTCAATTGTACTTGGTTTGTATCAGATTTGTGTGTATCAGTATGATCAAGTAATCTGATACAACTTGATGAAATGGGATCAGACTGAGGAGTTTTGACCCAATCAGGGAATTCCCTGATTTGATCCGTCACCGGACCGATCAGGGTGAGTCCTGATCGGTCGGTGGACCGATCAGGTGTGATACAGAAAGTTTGTTTACAATCCGTTCAGATTCCAGAAAATTCAGAGTTGAGTTTGTTCAGTTCTCAACCACTCCTAAACCCTAATTCAATTGGTTTTAGTTTATTTGATCCTAAGCATGGGGTCCCTTAACCAAAAAGTATATTTTCATATCAAAGAATTTCTATGGTTTTAAAAAAAACAATCCAAAAACAGATTTGTATCAAAACATCATCAATATGTTCTAAGCATGATCATGTTTATTCCAAACAATTTTGATAATCCAATCTACCTTGATAATTAGATTCTGAACATCTAAGTATTAGGCATATGACAATCCAAACTTGATAATCCATTTAATATTAGGCATGTGAAACATATCAGGTTTGAACAACTAAGTCATAGACCTTAAGTTCATGTTCCTTGTCTAATGATGTATGGTGAAGTTTTCATAGTGATTGTTGAATCAATACTAATTCGTGTGTCCATACTTGTTCTTTAGCATGCATTCATGTTGTCTAACACATTCAAGAAAATCATGGCATACTCGATCATGTTCACCAAACAAAATGCTTTAAGCTTGAGATAAGACATATCATAAACCATAACTTGTAGGAAAACATAAATTGCAACAAGAAAAACTTATTATCCTAAGCAATCCATGGCAAGAGCAAGTTATGTGTTAATCTAACCCATTCATGCAATGTATAAAGACAATTTCCAAGGCTTGTTGACTCATTTTAAAACTAGTGTAACCTTAGCCTTGGGTTTGGAGCACCACTTATCAACAATCTATGTTGATAGATGCTCCCCCTCAATTTATGCTTATACTGTTGGTGCAATTTGCACTAATAGTTAAACCTGAGTTTTGATGAATGACAAATAGGTTAAAGTTAGACTTGCTTTTGGTTTTGACCTCTTTACTAAGTGTGCAGGGTTGAAAGACTTAGGACCTGACACCAGGCTGAAGTCCAGGGTGGTTGAGTCCTGGCGGGAAGTCCAGGGTGGTTGAGTCCTGGCGAGAAGTCCAGTTGGGTTCACGGGGCCTGACAACTGGCTGAAGCCTAAGTTGGTTGAAACTTGGCAAAAAGACCAGGGTGGTTGAGCCCTGGCAGAAAGACCTGGTGGGTTAAGAAGTTGAGTAGAGCTGCACGAGGTAAGTGAGGTAAGTCACTGGAGGAGCGAACCAGTGAGGACGGGTCCTATTTTAGGACTGTAGGCGCGGTCCAACTTAGGCCCATTTTGGTGACCTCGGTTGAGTCCTGGTTAGATCCTTATCCTGGTTTGGACGGGGTCTAATTAACTCTAAATGCATTAACTCTATTTTACAGAATTTATTTAATTAGATTTTGTAGTTGAATTTTATAAAATTATTTCGGTTTGGACGGGGTCTAATTAACTCTAAATGCATTAACTCTATTTTACAGAATTTATTTAATTAGATTTTGTAGTTGAATTTTATAAAATTATTCCTTATCTAAAGCCTTGGTGGAGGATAAATTATCAGTTAAAATTATTCGTATTTCCTTCTTTTTAGAGAATAAAATTATTCCTACTAATGCTTAAAATTCTCACGTGAAGCTTAGCTGGAAGGATAAAATCTCCTTTTAAATTATTAATAAAATTGTAAGAGGATAAAACCTCTTGGTTAACTTTTTAATATTCTGTATTTATATTTTATTTAAATTATTTTCTTAATTGAAGCAAAGGATAGAAACATTATCTTTTTTTTATTATTTCATCTTGTTGATGGATAAAATTTGAGCTGAGAAGATCATGCATCGAGGCACTATAAATAGAAGCAAGCAAGCCCTCTAACAGATAAGAAAATTTGATTCTGGTTCAAGCTTTGGCGCTCTCTTGCTTCCACGCTCCTCTGCTGCGGTTTGTGCTTTGACTCGACGTTGTCCGACCGCTGCTGGAAGATCGCTCCCAACACCCAAGCTGCTTCAGATAAATCTAAGTGTTGGGTAACGAATTTTTCATTCTGTCTGCATTTAAATTATTTAAGGGGGGAGTGTAGGGCTGTTACACTTCCGCCCAATCTTGTATACGAATCACTCTATCGGGAGTTTGTCGATAGAGGTTTTTAGTGGATTGCCCACAGGAAAGGTTCAAGGAACCTGGGCCTTCGAGTAGGAGTCGGCGAAGGCTCCGAACGAAGTAAAACTCCTCGTGTAATTTTTTTTATTATTTTTCGCTTTCGCATTTCGGTTTAATTTTTCCGCTGCGCACGTTATCAAAAGCATCGTACAATTGTTTATCGACTCTGATTTTATAACGAAGATTTTAAAAGTCACGTGATTCACCCCCCCCCCCCTCTCACGTGCATCGGTCCTACAAGTGGTATCAGAGCAAGGTTCGCTCTGTATCGGTGCAACCACCATAAGAGCCGGGGGAAATCCAATTCTTTTTCGTTTGTTTTTGTGTTTTCGCTGCACGATCTAAATTAGGTATTGTTGCCTAAATTTAGATATTTTCTATCGATTTTACTCGAATTTGGGCAACACCATTTCGAGTCGTTCTTTGTTCCTTTCTTCTCCTTTTCCTACCACACTACTAATCCAAGACCTAGTCTTGGAACAAGTGTTTTTGTTGTTGTCTATTTCAGATGGCTCAAGGTGAAGGATATAGTACTGCCCGTCCTCCGCTCTTCAATGGGGAAGACTTCCCTTACTGGAAACGAAGAATGGAGGTGTACCTAAAGACTGATATGGATCAATGGTTCGCGGTGCAATCTGGCTACGAACCACCAATGGACGAGGGAAACAATGCACTACTGAAGCATGACAGATGGAACCTAGAAATGAAGAAAAGGGCTCAGATTGAGTTCAAAGCACATAACACACTCCAATGCGGACTAACCAAAGAGGAATTGAACCGTATCGGCCCAACTGAATCTGCCAAAGAACTTTGGGACAAACTGATTGAACTGCATGAAGGCACCTCAGATGCGAAGGTAACAAAAAGAGATTTGTTATTGAATAAATTATTTAACATAAAAATGCAGGAAGGTGAGTCTGCAAGCCAACTCCACGCCCGGATCAAGGACATACTAAATGGACTCCACCTCATTGGGCACAAACAAGAAAATAGAGATATTATAAGGTATGCACTGTTGGTGCAGGAAGCACCATGTCGAACCTGGTTTTGATATTGGCAAAGGATTCAAAGTTAAGTTTATTTGTGATCTAACGTTGTTCACTGAGTGTGCAGAAAAAGCTCTAGCGAAGGACTGCTAGGCACCTGGCGAATGACTGCCAGTACCGAAGCCCTAGCGAAGGACTGCTAGGCACCTGGCGAAGGACTGCCAGTATCCAAGCCCTAGCGAAGGACTACTAGGCAACTGGCGAAGGACTGCCAGTATCCAAGCCCTAGCGAAGGACTGCTAGGCAACTGGCGAAGGACTGCCAGTATCCAAGACCTGACAAAGGACCGTCAGGCAAAAGTCCAACCAAAGGAGCGGTTGGCATCAGGTACATTCTCCCGAGAGGAGTAGGTGAGGACGCGTTCCCCGTCGAGGGAACAGTAGGCGTCGGTTCGACCTAGGGTTCCATTTTGGAGACCAAAGTCAGAACCAAGACAGCTAAGACTGTATAAAATAAATAATTAATTGTGTTATTGTGTTTTGGACTAACCCTGAATGCAGGACCGAAGGAACGTGTGTCTGCAACTCAGAGAGCCTCAAAGGAGTGAGGCAGCAGCTGAGTAAGGCGCCCTGAGTGTCCAGGGCGCCCTCAAGGTGAACCAGAACCAAGCGAAGTAAAAAGAGCTTCGGCTGCTTACTGGGCAAGGCGCCCTCAGCAGCGAAGGCGCCCTCAGCAACCAGGGCGCCTCCAAGCCCAAGACTACGAAGCTAGCTTTATCCACAGCCGAGAATTCTGCGCGGAAGAAGTCAGCCAAGGCGCCCTCTGCGACCAGGGCGCCCCAGAGGTCAAACCTCATCCCTATTGCGGTGGGATAACGCTTGACCGAGCGAAGCGCGGATCTGCTGACACGTGGCAGGGCACCCCCGACGTCCAGGGCGCCCTAGGTGCTATAAATAGCACCCCTCGACCCCAAGCTTCACATCATCTTTATACCAAAGCTTCCATACTCTTCCGTGCTCACACCTTGTTCCAGAAACTGCCCAACTCGAGCGACGACGTCCTGCTGCTCCGGAAAGACAACCTACAACCGGACGTCGGTAACAGAAGAAATTTCTTTTAAAAGTTTATAGTGCTATACTTGTAAATCTCCTTCTGTAAACTGATCTTGCGTTCATATAGAATTGCCCAAAGTAAACGATCAATGATCGTGGGCCTTGGAGTAGGAGTCGACCTAGGCTCCGAACCAAGTAAAAGATACTGTGTTCGCGTGTTTTGTTTATTTCCGCTGTGCAAATTACTCTCTCCATAAATTCGAAAAGTTTTGTCGATATTCACCCCCCCTCTATCGACTCTATCGATCCAACATGCACTAAATGCCTTTCCTAGAAACTCTTTATGGGCATCCATCATAGATGCTTATAAAATTTCTAGGAATCTTTCCAAAATAAATTTAGATGAACTATTCTGTGAATTAGAACTGCACGAACAAACTAACGCCAAGGCCGAGAAAGGATTTGCTTTGTTTGCAGGTTCTTCAAAAGAAGTCAAGTCGAAGAAGAAAATTCAAGAATCAGAAGAAGAGTCAGACTCAGACTCAGATGACGAGGAACAAATGGTTAACTTAGTAAGAAAAGTCCTCGCCAAAAAGAAAAGCAAATTCTCGAAAAGAGATTTCCAAAAGATAATGAAGCCAACCAGTTATGGAGACAAAAGCAAAATAACCTGCTTCGGTTGCAACAGAAAAGGACACTTCAAACATGAATATCCCTACAAAACGGAGGACCAATCAAAGAAAAGCAAGAAGAAAAAGGCTCTTCAAGCCACCTGGGACGAGAGTTCGGATGACTCTGACTATGAACCACCAAAGAAGACAAGCTACCTCGCGCTAATGGCAACTGGACCCGGGTCAGACTCGGAGCACGACGAAGATTCCGAATACGAGTCGAGTCAAGAGATCGGACTCTTTTCGGACGACTCGACTAAGGTATATTTAGATTCAGTTAATGAAAATTTTTTAAAGATTATTTCCATTTTAAATAAAAAATTACTTGCATCTGAATCTAGGAATGACCAGCTCCTTAAGGAAAATCAAGACCTTAAGGAGCAATTAATTAATACCAGAACATTAACTGAACAAACTCAAAATCAAAAGACAATTGAGCTTGAAACTGAAAACTCCACCCGAAAGGGCGAAGTCCTAAAACTTAAGGATCTACTAGCAACTTTCACAACCCGATCCAAGAACCTTGACCTCATTCTTGGATCACAAAAGGGCATGTACAATAAATCTGGGATAGGATATAAATCAGGATCAGCCCAAAGATCCTTTATCTCCTTTATCCACCCCCGCAAAAACCGACAAAAAGCGTGGGTCTCGAAAGCTTACCTAACAAAGCAAGTAGGGCAGAACCAATACTATGTCCCCAAAAAGGACATTCATTACATTGACCCTAAACACCCTACCTATAATTTAGGGGGAGGCACCAAATTAGTTGGCACCTCAAAGTCACCCTTTACCCGTCTGGGTACCTAGGACTAGTTTCAAAAGTTAGTCTGACACTTGACCTACTCAGTACCAGGGTAGGGCGAGCTGATAGTACGTTAGGGAAGCTGATCTAAGGAGTCAGGTAGGGGAAGGCGTCCTCTATTTGGTCTTCTTAGCCCAGTGGAACTAGCCGAAGCTACCTCGCCACATCCTAGACTAGTTAGACCAAGGAGTTTCAATAGGTAGGTTAAAAGTACAACTTCTTTAAGCGGTTTTGCCTAAAAAGTGGTTGTTGATCCAATAAGGCTTCGGCCAAAGAAGACCTCTGTGCCTCGCCACGGCCTGGAAATCAATTATGGAAGTATACTTTTAAACTGCTTCTTGTCAAACCTGAATCTAACAAAAGGTCAGATTAACTTTTATAAATCAAACTCAAACTTATCTCACACAAATCATAGGATCCCTTTGATTGACAACTTAGATCAAGTGAGATGAATAAGGACAACTAAAATCAAAATTCAAAATTCAAATTAACAAATTTAAAATTCAAAATTCAAAATTCAAATTAACAAAATCAAAATTCAAAATTCAAATTAACAAAATCAAAATTCAAAATTCAAATTAACAAATTCAAAATTCAAAATTCAAATTAACGAATTCGAAATTCAAAATTCAAATTAACAAATTCAAAATTCAAATTAACAAAATCAAATTTCAAAATTCAAATTAACAAAATCAAATTTCAAAATTCAAATTAACAAATTCAAAATTCAAATTAACAAAATCAAATTTCAAAATTCAAACTAACAAAATCAAAGTTCAAAATTCAAATTAACGAATTCAAAATTCAAAATTCAAATTAACAAAATCAAAATTCAAAATTCAAATCAACAAATTCAAATTTCAAAATTCAAATTAACAAATTCAAAATTCAAAATTCAAATTAATAAAATTCAAATTCAAAAATTCATAAAATTAAAATTCAAAATTCAAAAATATTAAAATTCAAATTAATTCAAAATTCAAATTCAAAAATTCATAAAATTAAAATTCAAAATTCAAAAATCAAAATTAATAAAATTCAAATTAATTCAAAATTCAAATTCAAAAATTAATAAAATTCAAATTAATTCAAAATTCAAATTCAAAAATTAATAAAATTCAAATTCAAAATTTAAAATTAAAATTAACAAAAATTAAAATTCAAATTAACATTTCAAAATTCAAATTAACAAAATCAAATTTCAAAATTCAAATTAACAAAATCAAATTTCAAAATTCAAATTAACGAATTCAAAATTCAAATTAACTAAAATCAAAATTTAAAATTCAAATTAACAAGATTCAGATTAACAAATTCAAAATTGAAAATTCAAATTAACAAATTCAAATTTAAAATTTACATTCTTAAAATTTTGAAATTTCTTAATGTTTCTCGAAATTCAAAACTCTTAAGTTTTTTTTTAAATTCACATTTTTCAAAGCTGTTCAAAATTTAAATTTTCAAATTCCTTAAGTTCTTTTTAAGTTGTTCAAAATTCAAAATTTTAAATTCCTTAACTTTTTCAAAATTTCAAGTTTTCAAATTTCTTAAGGTTTTTCAAAATTCAAATTCTCCTAAGCCTTTTAAACTCAAATTTTTAAACTTCTTAGTTTTTTTTTGGGGTTCAAATTTCTTAAGTTTCTTTAAATCATTCCTTGAACTCATTCGAAACTTAAACTAAATTCTAAAAATTTCCTACTTAACTGTAGGAAAACTAAGGTAATTGGCCTAGGTACCACTAAACTTGAGTCTGATTGTATAATTAAAACTGTCTTACTTGTTGAAAACTTTCACTTCAATTTACTAAGTATCAGCCAATTGTGTGACACTGGTTATAAGGTTAGGTTCTTGTCCAATGAATGTCTGATCAAACACACTGACAACCCAAACATCACACTTAGAGGACATAGACACAATAATATTTATGAATCTAAGGCTAACCTAGCTGATATATTTACTAAACCACTCTCTGAATTTGAATTTAGTAACTTAAAAAGGTTAATAGGAATGTGTGTTGTAGACTAGGATTGACCTAATCACTTTTACTCAACTCACAAATTCTGTTTGACACATAGCTTGAGTTAGAGTTAATTTTTGTACTTGCATTTTTTGTACTCTCTAAAATGTGTATTTTTTTAAACTTGATTTTCAAAATTGACTTTGATTTTCACACTTAATTTTTAAAAATTGACTCTGATTTCAAACTTGACTTTCGAGACTGGTGGACTTAGCCTAAGTTTGACCCCTAGAGATGCATGTTCCTATAGATTTAGAGGCCGCATCTCACAAAGCACATTAGGTATAACATGTTTGTGTATGCTAAAACTTAGAACGGGGTGAGATGTATAGGGTATTGCCTGGACTTCACAATGCTTAAACCTGTGCATCGTAGCAAGTCTGAGCATTAAATACCAACTTCATATTGATCAAGTCAAGTAGTCTTTCTGTAAAGCTAGGCTAGACACTAGTACTTGACTTGACTAACCTAGTGAAAACTACTATCCTATAGATAGTTAGCTAGTAACTACGGTTAGATATTCAAAATGGGCTAAACTTTCTTACTTGGTTCAGGGGGAGCTTGAGTTTATATTTTGTATTCTAACTCTCAAAAATGTTTAGTGAAAACGGTTTTAGAAAATATCTTCTTTAATTGAACAAGGATTTTAAAAAAAAAATTATCTTGAAATTTTTTTCTCAAATTAATCCTGAAAATATTCTAAATGATCCTTTGAAAAGAAAATTTTGGAAAATCTTCTCTTTTTCATTAATTTGCTTTGAGATATTCTTTATTTTGGAAAAGATTAAGATTTTGAAGGTAGCCTTTTTAATTTTTGAAAATGGTGTTCGAAAAGTCATTTCTAAATTTACACCTAGTCATTTCTAAATTTACCCCTCTGAATCAGTTCAGAAACTTAGTATGCTTGTTAAGCATTTTTTCTTCCCCAAATACTTAAAGTATTTTTTACTTGGCTGGCATATTAATTGATTGCTTGTTTTATTTCTGATGCTTGCGCACTTATTATTTCTTTGTTTTGATGAATGCCAAAGGGGGAGGGTTTAATGGTTGAGTTAGAAAATTAAAAATTTCTGATCTTAGAGCATGTCATTTGCATATTATTCTTGGACTCATTGCTTTATCTGGTATTTTCTAACTTTAACCCAGGTTGTCATTGCATCAAAAAGGGGGAGATTGTTGGTGCAATTTGCACTAATAGTTAAATCTGAGTTTTGATGAATGACAAATAGGTTAAAGTTAGACTTGCTTTTGGTTTTGACCTCTTTACTAAGTGTGCAGGGTTGAAAGACTTAGGACCTGACACCAGGCTGAAGTCCAGGGTGGTTGAGTCCTGGCGGGAAGTTCAGGGTGGTTGAGTCCTGGCGAGAAGTCCAGTTGGGTTCACGGGGCCTGACAACTGGCTGAAGCCCAAGTTGGTTGAAACTTGGCAAAAAGACCAGGGTGGTTGAGCCCTAGCAGGAAGACCTGGTGGGTTAAGAAGTTGAGTAGAGCTGCACGAGGTAAGTGAGGTAAGTCACTGGAGGAGCGAACCAGTGAGGACGGGTCCTATTTTAGGACTGTAGGCGCGGTCCAACTTAGGCCCATTTTGGTGACCTCGGTTGAGTCCTGGTTAGATCCTTATCCAGGTTTGGACGGGGTCTAATTAACTCTAAATGCATTAACTCTATTTTACAGAATTTATTTAATTAGATTTTGTAGTTGAATTTTATAAAATTATTCCAGTTTGGACGGGGTCTAATTAACTCTAAATGCATTAACTCTATTTTACAGAATTTATTTAATTAGATTTTGTAGTTGAATTTTATAAAATTATTCCTTATCTAAAGCCTTGGTGGAGGATAAATTATCAGTTAAAATTATTCGTATTTCCTTATTTTTAGAGAATAAAATTATTCCTACTAATGCTTAAAATTCTCACGTGAAGCTTAGCTGGAAGGATAAAATCTCCTTTTAAATTATTAATAAAATTGTAAGAGGATAAAACCTCTTGGTTAACTTTTCAATATTCTGTATTTATATTTTATTTAAATTATTTTCTTAATTGAAGCAAAGGATAGAAACATTATCTTTTTTTTATTATTTCATCTTGTTGATGGATAAAATTTGAGCTGAGAAGATCATGCATCGAGGCACTATAAATAGAAGCAAGCAAGCCCTCTAACAGATAAGAAAATTTGATTCTGGTTCAAGCTTTGGCGCTCTCTTGCTTCCACGCTCCTCTGCTGCGGTTTGTGCTTTGACTCGACGTTGTCCGACCGCTGCTGGAAGATCGCTCCCAACACCCAAGCTGCTTCAGATAAATCTAAGTGTTGGGTAACGAATTTTTCATTCTGTCTGCATTTAAATTATTTAAGGGGGAGTGTAGGGCTGTTACACTTCCGCCCAATCTTGTATACGAATCACTCTATCGGGAGTTTGTCGATAGAGGTTTTTAGTGGATTGCCCACAGGAAAGGTTCAAGGAACCTGGGCCTTCGAGTAGGAGTCGGCGAAGGCTCCGAACGAAGTAAAACTCCTCGTGTAATTTTTTTTATTATTTTTCGCTTTCGCATTTCGGTTTAATTTTTCCGCTGCGCACGTTATCAAAAGCATCGTACAATTGTTTATCGACTCTGATTTTATAACGAAGATTTTAAAAGTCACGTGATTCACCCCCCCCTCTCACGTGCATCGGTCCTACATATACAATTCTAAATATTGAGATTTTAGGTACCCAAATTTTGAGACCTAAGGCATCAATAATGAAGGACTTAGGCACCCATGCCTTAGTCACTTTCTTTCTAACCTTTTGAACCCTAGAATTATTTTGTGCTCTAAATTGGGTTCTTGACATTAAGGATATGACACTAAGTTCTTTAAGTTGGTAATCCAAACTAACCTTGTTGTAAGCCGCCTTTTGTGAGTTTAAGATCATATCTAGGGTTTTGGAACTTGTTAAAAATTTCTCAAGAATATTCTTGAGGCTTTCAATTTCACCCTTCAAGTCCTTATTTTCATCCTCAAGATTTTTAACATGCAAGTTATCAAGATCCTCCACCCTAGAGGATTTCTCATGAAAATCATTAGTATCATCCACCTTAGAGGATTTCAATTCTTCTACTTCCAATTTCAACAATTTAACTTTGTTCTTGGATTTTTTAAGCAACCTAGCTAGACATGTAATGGTTCTATAGCACTTATCTAGCTCGGGAGAGATTACCTCTTCATCATCCGAAGATGATGAAGGCGCGGTTGAGGAGCTACCTGATTCATCATCACTTTCCTCCTTTGACTCCTCTAGTGCCATGAAAGCAAAGTGATGGGTGCGCTTCTCCTCCTTTCCTGCCACAAAAGCAACCCCTTTCTCTTCGGAGCCTTGGTTAGAGATCTCATGTAATTCCATTTCACAAAATAGATCTTCTAACTTAACTAAGGAAAGATCCTTGGAAACCTTGTAGGCATCCACCATGGATGACCACAATGTATTCCTTGGAAAAGCTTTTAGAACTAACCTTACTAGATCCCGGTTTTCTACCTTTTCATTGATGGAGTGGAGGCCATTGAGGATCTCTTTGAATCTTCCATGGAGTTCACTTACCTTTTCATTTTCTTCCATGGACAGATTTTGGAGTTGACTATGAAGGAGGTCCCTCTTGGCTATTCAGGTGTCTCGTGGAGCTCAATGATTTTGTTCCAAAGATCTTTAGCACTTGTAAAAGGACCCACCTTGATCAACTCCTCCTTGGTCAACCCGCATTGCAAAGTGACCACCGCTTTGGCATTTGCTTCACTCTTTCTTATTTGCTCAGCCGACCAACTTGAGAAATCGAGATCTTTTCCTTCAACATCTCTTGGAGGGATGAAACCTTCTTTGACCGAGAACCATATGCTCATGTTTGTCTTCAAATAAAACTCCATCTTCGATTTCCAATATTGAAAATCTGTGCCGTCGAAGAGTGGAGGTCGGTTTGTGCTCATTCCTTCTCTTCCAGCCATCTTGTTGATAACTCTCAGATGTTAAGCCGTTTGTACAGAGCCCCAAGCTCTGATACCACTTGTTGGACCTTGGATGGCTAGAGGGGGAGGGATGAATGTAGCCAGACACCCACAAGTTGCACTTTGAAGTTTTCTGCGTGATCAGATTAGCAGCGGAAGAAAATGCAGAACAAAAAACAACGCAGAGAAGGAAACGCAAACCAAACAAACGCTAACACCGTGATGTATAAGGTTCGGGGATAACTTGCCCCTACTCCTTGGCGTGCCCGTGAGGTGGGCGATCCCTTGATCGTCGGTAGATCAAGCCCCGGTGAACACCGGATATCAAGCGCCTCCTTCTCGGTAGAGAAACCTCTCCACAATCGCCTCAGTAGATGAATACAAGGTAAGCACACGAAACTAAGGAGGAACCTCTCACAAGACAGTAGCAAGAAAGCTCAAGAGAGAAGCTACACAAGGAGCACAACAACAATAGCGAAACACACAGCCACACTTGCTTGTTTTCCTGTTTTTTCTTTTTTTTGCCTCCTCTGCTTCTCATCTTCCTCTTAAGCTTCTACTTCATCGTCAGGCTCCATCAGCATCCCCTGAGCACAGCTTGAACCCACTGACCTCCCTAAGCACTCAGTCCACTGAAGTCCCTATCCAGCTGAGCCTCCGTCAGTCGCCAGCCATGCCTCAGTTGCCGTTGAAACCTGAGAAGGAGAAACAAACAAACCTGCTCCAAGGAAAGCCTCCCATTGACCCTCCTTGAGTGTTTGAATCACCTGCTATCACCTGCACACTCCAACAGAGGCTTAGCAATGCATATCAAATGAAATCAGCAATGTATCAGAGAATCAGCAGAGAAAACAGTCGCGATCAGAGCTTCTGACAGCGTATTTGAATTAAAGTTCTGCTCTTGATCAGTCACCAGACCGATCAGGAAGGACCCTGATCGGTCACCAGACCGATCCAGTAGTCTTCTGCACACTCCTGATTGGTCCCCAGACCTATCCAGCAGTCTGCTGCACACTCCAGATCGGTCCCCAGACCAATCAGGCTCCAGCCTGATCGGTCACCAAACCGATCAGGCTGCTTCCTGACCGATCAGGAGTCATCCTGATCGGTTATAGTGAGAACCTTGCGATAAATGATCGTTCACTAGACCGATTTGAACAGTATTCCTGATCGGTCACCAGACCGATCATGAGCAGATTAGTAAGGTTCCCAAAACCTACTGGATGCTCCCTGATCAGTCACCGGACCGATCCGGAGCAGAGCAGCAGCTGAATTGTATGCTCCCTGATCGGTCACCAGACCGATCAGCCATCGCTGGATCGGTCACCAGACCGATCCACGAAGGAGCAGCGTGCCAACTTCCCTGATCGGTCACCAGACCGATCCAGGCAAGGTCAAATCCATTCTAAGTCACGAGAATAAGCCTCCAGCCCTTCTCTGACTCGTTCTTAGTCCCCCGGACCAAGACTCCATGCCCATTTTCACTCACCGGGACTTCATTCAACCTAGCTTCACTCACTAAGACTTGGCTTCACTCAACAGGGTTTTGGTCACCCGGCTTCACTCACCGGGATTTCAACCTAGCTTCACTCACTAGGATTTCAATCACCTGGCTTCACTCACCAGGACCCGGCTTCACTCATCGGGATTTCCATCACCTAGCTTCACTCACCAGGACCCAGCTTCACTCACTGAGATTTTCACCACCTGGCTTCACTCACCAGGACCCGGCTTCACTCACCGGGATTTCCATCACCTGGCTTTACTCACCAGGACCCGGCTTCACTCACCGGGATTTCCATCACCTAGCCCTCCAAGCTAGAACTTTTTCACACCTAGCCCTCCACGCTAGGACTTTCTCACATGCCAGCGTGCGATCTCCCGATCCACCTGGACTTAACCCAAATTCAACCAAACTTGAATCAAACTTAAATCGGTGTCAAACACCAAAACAACAATCAGGGTCAGACTGCATCAACACCCTGGACTGTTGGGCTTCTAGACCGCCCACCGTGAACGCTTTCCTATTTACCCTGGCGGTCGGTGGGAAACTTCCGTGGGGCAGGACCAGTCGCCTGAGGTTGAAAAAATCTCATTAATCATTTGCCCCTGGGGTTATAGTGCAATGATAGGGCGACTAGTCGCTATTCCAGACATCTACGGTTCGATCCCTAGCTATGACCTATTTTATAGGAATTTTTGTTTCAAATGGGACGCGAACCCTGAGACGTTGGGCTTCTAGACCGCCCACTGCGAGCGCTTCTCGATTTACCTAGTGACCAGTGGAAAATTTCTGTGGGGCCGAATAGGTCATCCCAGATTCGTCTGCTATATGGTCTAATAATTTTTTTTTATAGTATTTGAATAAGTAGTTTCATGATTTATTTTTTTTATATTGATTTTCAAATGAAAAAAAAAAGAATTGGGGGAAATTCTAAAGGCCCGCCGTTGCCCAACTCCATTCTAACGTTCCCCAGCCGCGCGGGCATCGCGCAACTCCACCGCCTTTGAGCATGGGCTCCCTGCGAAGGTTCCTATTGTGGCTTTCTTTCCTTTCCGGCGAGAAAAATCAACGATCGCCGTTCGCTTTTCCTGTCTCCATCGGCCGCACCCAGCTGCTCGGTCTCAGGGAAACCCTAGCCATTATTGCTCCCCTAGTTTACTGCCTTACCTTCTCCACCTTCTTCCTCGCCAAATTCATATCTTTCCTCCGGTGAGCCCACAGTGGGCTACGTCCAGTTTCCGGTGGTTGTACTTGGGCCTCTGCTACACGACGGGAGCCAGTACTATGTACCGATGGCGACCACCGAGGGCTGCCTGGTGGCCAGCGTTTCCAGGGGTTGCAAGGCCATCGCATCGAGTGGAGTCGCCACTAGCGTCCTCCTCCGCGACGGGATGACGCTGGTGCCGGTTGTTAGGCTGCCGTCCGCGAGCACGGCGGCGGAGCGTAAGAGTCAAGACCTTCATGGAGAACCCGAACAATTTGGACACCCTCGCAGAGGTGTTCAACAGGTGTTTGATTTATTTCAGCGCGTCTTCTTTTTGAATCAACTAGAGATAACTTCAAGAAACTACTGTCAATTCTTCCTGGAGCACATTTGGGATGTCGAAACCATCAAAATTCATGCATGTTTTTAACTACTGATTAAATTTTTCTACTTTTGTTTTGTTCCTATGGATCTTAAATTTCATGAAAGTGACATTTTTCTTTTCCACGAGAGATTGACAGTAGATCAAAGTCATTACACTTTCCCTCAAAACTTGAGTAGTTTAATCTAATCGAATTGTATATTGTCCTATGCAGGGCTTGCAGATTTTCCAATCTACAGAAAATCAAATGTGCTATGGCTGGGAGGAACCTGCACATGAGATTCAGATATGGCACGGGAGATGCCATGGCCATGGACATTGTTTCTGAGGGCTTCCAATATGTGTTAGATTACCTGCTAAACAATTTCAACGACATGGAAGTTATCAGCACCTCAAGTATGCTTCTTTTTCTCTAGCCTTGTTTATTATATAATCAAGTTATTAGATATATCGTTACTATTTGACCAAAAAAGGATAGATTGTTACTTACTAAGGGGTTTTTGTTCATTGGTAATAAATGAAGTGCCTATTAGCGGTGTCTCTGTTAGAAGAATGGGCCACAAAATAACTGTATTGGTTTCCAAGAAAGTCCAGAATGAATGAAGAAGATCCATCTGCCATAGAATATCTGCAAAAGAACATTTTCATTAAATATAAAATTTACCAACATTCATTTCCGGAAACTGAAGATTGAAGATGTTGACTAAATGAATAAATCTTCCAAACATCTTGTAACCTTTCTGTTGACACTACCCAGGTAATTTCTTGTCTGAAATTAAAATAAGCCAGCTGCCGTGAATTGGATTGAAGGCAGCGGCAAATCATCAAGGAAGAAGTGGTAAAGGAGGTTTTCAAGACCAACATACCTGCACTTATAGGGCTCAACAAGATCAAGAACTTAGCTAGCTCTGCGGTTGCTGGTTCCCTGGGAGGGTTCAATGCTCATGCCAGTAATATTACAATATCTGCTATCTTCATTGCCACTGGCCCAGATCCGTCTGCCAATGTAGAGAGTTCTCAGTGTATCACCATGGCGGAAGCTGTGAATGACGGAAAGGAACTTCATGTTTCTGTGACCTTGCCATCGATTGCGGTAGTGTATCCAATCTCATCGCTTCCTTTAAATCTCTAAAATTCATTTACCTTGTTAATTTATTCGTGGATCAAGAGTTCAACTATCAAGATATACGCAAAAATAAATAGTGCTGTTCCAAAGATATCAATGTTGATATGGATGTGCTGGATTACCAGGAGAGAATCTACTAGTTTATAGGTAGATGTAGCATTTATAGATGATGATATGGAACATAATCTAAAGAAAGATCTGAAATATTCAACATGAAAGTTACTCAGTAGAATTGAAATAATGGAAGCTGGTCAATGAGTATAGACCACAAAGAGAGTAGTATAATTCAAAAGGGGATTCAAATTACTTGAACTAATGATTATGCTATCATATCCTCATGTCTTGTAGAACCTCATGTTGCACACATTTGCTCTCGGGGCTATGGTGCAACAGAAGGGCGATTAGTTATTTTCCAAACACTCACGGTTCAATCCCTAAGTATGACGAATTTTACAAGAATTTTTTCTCCAAATGGGATGCGCAACTGTAAGATGTTGGCCTTCTAGATCACCCGTTGCTAGCGATTTCAATTTACCATGACTCGATGGGAAATTTCTATGGGGCCGAGATAGTCATCTCATGTTCAAAGTCATCCAACCTGATTAATCATCAGGGTGCACACATTTTCTAAATCCAGGATGCTATTCAAATATTCTCATTCACTGATTCAACTTGTAAATAATGTGTTGCGTAGTGTTAATTCCACGCCTTTAACCCAATGAAGGTAAAATTAAAATCAATGATCCGTGAAGGACTCGTATAGTTAGACTTAATTACATGACGTTGGTCAATATTCAACAGACTATGTTTTATAATCTTCATACAACAACTGACAGTGGCACGCTTGGCTATCGTGACATTGGATTGAAAATTGCTCTAATCTGGCCTTCTTGTCAATTTGTTTAATTTAACCTTAATTGGATCAAGACAACGACTCGATTTGGAAGGGCAAGGAAAAGAAAGGGCAACCGCAGGGAGCGCAGGGGGCCACTTCCCTTGCCTTGTCAGCAGCCATTCACTTCACTCTCGGAATGAACCCCAGCACCTATGTTTGAGGTCTGTATAGGTAGAACTGTTGTCGTTCAAATCCCCCGCTCCCCTGCTCCCCTCCACACACATATCATATTTCACTAGTCACCTCATAAATTAGCTTGAGCCATTATAAACTTAACTATATCTAGAAGAATTTGATTTCTTCTTTTAGTAACTCTATTTTACTGTGGAGTTCCAGGAATAGTTAACTGTTTAATAATCCGTTTCTTATTACATATTGTCTTCAACTGATTAGACAAATATTCACCTCCACGATCATTGTGCAAGGTTTTAATCTTACAATCCAATTGATTATCAATTTCGTTCAAATAATGTTTGAAACAATCTAATGTTTTAGATTTATGAGAAATCAAATATACATGATCAAAACGTGTGAAGTCGTCAATAAATGTAATGAAATAAGAACTTTCATGTATAACCTTCACATTCATTGGACCACAAATACCCGAATGAATTAATTACAATGGTGATTTAGTCCTGATAGACTTAGCAAATAGTTTCCTAGTTATTTTTCCAACAAGACCATGCTCACATATAGACGAGGTAATTTTAGCACAAGTGTTGAACATACCCTCTTTAACTAATCTATTCATTCATTCTTGTTATATATGTCCTAATTTAGCATGCGAAACTTCATCATTTACATCAAAATCGTTAATAAAAGCAATATTTGAAAAATAACCATTATTTCCATAATTAATATATGATTCTACATCAAGAACCATGAAATCATTTGATACATAGTCATATTCTATTAACATAGAGTTAATTTTTAGTTCCACATAACGATGATAAAAATTTATACAATAACCTAAATTAAGAAGGCTAGTAATGGAAACTATATTCCATCAAATTTCAAAAGCATACAAGACATCATGTAGAAATAAGGTACGTCCATCACGAAAGTTAAGTTTGCAAGTGTCAATTTTTTTTTTACTTCAATCCTTGCACTACTTCCTACGTATATCTATTTGTTATCAATTGGTACTCGTCAGTACTCCATGTATGTAGCTCGATCATGAAATATATGATTCGTTGCTCCTTAATCTATAATTCATAAAGGATAAGAATTAGCTAACAATATTGAACTAGCAATAGAATGCTCATGAATAGAAGATAAACATGGATATATCTTTTCGACTCAGTATATTCCCGAGCAAAGTGATTATTTTTTCCACAATTATAGCAAGCTAGCTTTCTTTTAAGTTTCTTTCCATACTTTTTTTTTCTTCTTAATTGGGGATTGCTCAGCACCAACTTCTTTTCTCTTTCCTTTCTCGAACCATCTTTTCTTATGAATCCAAATGCTTCAACAGATTCTTTAGCTACAAAAGTTTGTCCATAAATCCTTGTGGATTCAATTCTTTCCACCTCAAGTTTAACATGATGTGAGATATCAGTGAAAGTTTTGATGCTTTCACTATCACGCCGAAGGGTATACTTATCCGCCAAACAGGACAATATCTCCTAGTGGCAATACAAGAACTAATTGATATCAAATCAATTAGAGCTAACACACACCAATGCGATATAAAATCACTAAGTTTTTAAAACAAATGCGTATATATATGCATGTACATGTGATCATACCAAACTAATAACAAGATAACAACTACACTATCATAACAAAAACTCAAAATTTGTTGAAGAGTGAAAATCGCAAACAATGACAACGGAAACTAAGACAAGTAACACAACAAAAAATCAAACTCGAGTAGAATTGACAGCCAGGACCTCTGAGCAACAAGACATTCTCTACTTGCTAACCTGGAGATAAAGGAAAAATAAGGGGTAGTGAGTATAACGACTCAGTGAGTATAAGAAAGATAGTGCATGACTAAGTATAAAGAGTTAAAGAAAGCAATCTTAGGAAAAATACTTATTACAAAAGTAATAACGTCAATATAATCAACTGCTAATAAAAACATAAATGACTATAAAACTATCTACTAACCTGCTCAACCAGGTATAACCAATAAATTGGGAGTGCCTACAGTACATACAAACCATGCATGAACAAATACATAAATAGCATATAATCATTCCTGACTGCAAGCGAACTTGCTACCATAGATAATCTCATGAGCAGATAGAATATATACGTAGTTATCTAGTTACGGATTGCACGCGAATTCGCTACCATGGATGGCTCACAGGCAGACAGGGTACATATGTAGCTGTCTAGCTATGGACTGCATGCGAAGTCGCTATCACGGATATCTCATGGGTAGTTGGGTCATACAAGTATATAAACCAATACAGACCAATAAGTGGTAATAATCTATTTAAGGATGATGCTCTACAAGCCACTCTACGATCTAATCTCACTAACATATAGGCACGAGCCTAAATAACCGATATGGGTTTGGTAAGATACTCGATATCCTATACTACAATATGTTATCATTAATACCCAAGCATGAATAAATATCAAGCCAGTAACTTAGTTCAATATTTTATAGTTATGATATAGTATAGTATCGCTAGCATAAAAGCACAAGCATAAGTTTATAACTACTTTGTGGTCTAGTAATATCATACATAATAACCAGCTATACTAGAGTATGAACACACGAACTTAAGTCTTTAAATGTACTATGGTTGGTTTGATCACAATAATGTATAGGTATGAGCCTAAATAACGAATAAGGCCTAGTAGATAACTCATATCCTAGCACAAGCCTAAATAATTAATAAGGGTCTAGTAGGATATTCGATAGCCTACACTATGATACAATTGTTCCAAAAATAGGCATAGCTCAAACCACCAGCAAGGGGTCTAGTAGAATATTCAACATCTAATTCTACTATACGGTAATATCACACATATTAAACAATCCAAGAATGAAGGATAATGAGACTGTATAGATGCCAATGTAGATTAAAATAAGAGCAAGCAAGTAAGTATCAAATGCAAGAAACATCTACAGTAGAGTCAAGATAAGCAAGTAAATGTTACCCAAGGGTATCTATATTGATAGGTATTATAATAGTACACATCATCTCATCAAAAAGTATGAGTTTCATATACCATATATATATTATATTAACATCTTCATTTCTTATATTTATTTTAACATTAACACTCATTATTTGTAGGGTCTACATACTACATACATATTATATTAATATATTCATTCTTTCATAATTATTTTAATATTAACATTCATTATTTATGGGTTCCATCGGACACTCATTCATTTTTATTTTTATTTTATAAATGATAAAAATAATTTTAATTTTATTAACGTAATTTAAATGATTATTATTTAAAATAAATAATAATATTATTTTTAAATATTTATTACGTAAAACAACAATAAAATTTTTTTATTTTTATTTAATTAAAAAAATGAAAAGTATCAGGTGGGTGGACCATCACTGCGCCACCCCATACCATCCATTGAATGCATTTCATATTTTTTTTATTATTATAAACAATTGGTCATTAAACCCGTTCAATTTATTGAACACATTCAATGATGTGGAAGAGTTGGTATCTTATAACATACTTTTACATTGGTTTTAATATCCATCCAATATTATAACAAAAAATTAGAGATAAATCTCTGATCATAAACTTTTCATTGTGCCCGCTCCCTGAGTAAGGAAACCATAGTATTTAGTCCCTAATTTTTTTAACTCCCCAATACATAAATTTACAAATGTATCCTTTTTTACTTACTTTCCCTCGCATTTCCTTCTCCCCTGATTTCTTCACGACACATTCTCGAGCTTCTTATCGGCGAAATCAAGCCAGCTTCACCATTTGCCTCTCCTCCATTTCCTTCTCCCCCGATTTCTTCACGACACAATCTCTAAAATCTTAACTGGCGAAATCAAGGCAGCTTCTCCATTTCTCTCTCCCCCATTTCCTTCTTCCCTGATTTTTTCACGACACAATCTCTAAAACCCTAACCAGCGAAATTAAGGCAACTCCACCATTTTCCTCTCCCTCATTTCTTCCCGACACAATGTGAAGCAAGATTATACCTGTCGAGATCCATCGACCCACCGACGAGGAGACTAAATCAAGCGCCGTCGTCGGAGATAGAGTTGAAGCCAGACATTTTTTATAGTTTTTTTATCTATTAGTCGGAGCTCCCTAATTATCATCTTTCTTATTTTCTTAATTCGTTTAAAAAATATTAGTAATTGATTAAGTACAACTTCACCCTAATATGAGTATATTGTTACTATTCCTATTAGATTTCAATTTATCAATATTATTTGCATCATTCTTTAAAAATTTAAGAATTCCTTTATTATAGCTAAGTGGTGAAAGCGAGGTAAATAGGCAATTGTCCTTTCTATAGATAAATGAAGGATCTAACTGTTATGAACCTATAAATTCTTCAGCCGAACAGTAAATGTTTTAAGAGGGATTAGTTTAGGTTAATGTGAGAAATGAATTCCATTATTATAGTGTCAAGAGGTGGGGGAGTTAAAGTTCTTCAATTGATAAATTGTTCATGTTTAATGATGATATTCAATTTTTTCTATTATTATTAAATTGAATGTTTATTGTTTGTAAGTAGGCAAATGTTTACTTTATGGTCTAAATACTAAAATTGTGTTGAATATTTTATTTTATGTTTTTGGTGTAGAAATGGTATAAAAATTTAAATAATATTTTGAGGTTGGAAAGGAGGTTAAGGGTTGTAAAGAAGCAAAGATGGTCAAGACTAGCAAAGAAGCAAATGAGGTTAAGAGTAACAAAGAAGCTAAGGAGGTTAAGAGTGGAAAAAAGCTCAGTTACGCTGTTTGCCAACCTTTTTTAGGGTTGTCATGGAAGAAGTCGGCTCAAAAATGAATGATAAGCAAAAAAAGAGTATTGAAAACACTCCACTTTGTATATGGCTAAAGATGCCCAAATTTCCTATCAGCAGTTTCAGAGTTGATCTAATTTTTAAAAGATTTCAGTTGCAATCTCGTTCATTTGTGTTTGGTGAAAATATTGTTGTTCCCTTTACATCGCCAGAGTTTTCCATTGTTCTTGGCTTGCATTATGCAAGACAACCAGTTGATCTAGATGTCAATCTGGAGTCTAAATTTGTCGCTAGTATTTCTCAAGAAAAGTTGACAACGTTAACAGAAGTTTAATCTATGAGAGACTTTCCTCTTCAACTGGATCAGAGAATAACTTAGATATTGATGATTTTGTTAGGATGTTTATTTGTTTTGTCTTTAATTGTATTATTTTTCCCGTTGGCAACTACTCAACACCTCGATTCATTATGCCATACATTGATGACTTGATGACCTTCTTTGATTATTCGTAGGGAGATGCGAAATATATATTTTTGAACAACCAAATTTTGAAATATATTGGAAAGGGTGAAGGAAATGTTCAAAGAAAGAAGTATTTAGATGGTTCAACTGTTTGGTTTGATAGTGAGTTTTTTTAGTATGCTTTTATTATGTGTTGTACTATTATACTAATAAATTTATTTATTTAGGCATAGTTATATGCAAGAATTCTTTCTCTTGGAGTTGTACGTTCTCTACATACTTTTCCCCGATTGTTCCGTTGGCGTTAAAGTAAGATACCTAAAAAAGCTGATTTAGCTGAGAGGTTATTGAAGTCCATTGATTATACTAAAGTAAGTTCATATTTTATAGTAGACATACTCAAATATGATGAATTGTAGTGACCTTTTATTTTTAATTGTGAAAAGGTATTGTCCATGGTATCATTTCTGGATGAAAATAAACTTTTTTTTATCAAAAGCGAGCAAATTTTTCGGTAATATTATGAAAAATTAATATGCATTTAAATGAAGTTGACAAAATATTTATTTACTAGAAGAATCTTGTAATTTCTTTCGGGCCCCAAAATGTGTAAAATGTGGTGGAATCATTGATGATACAAGTTGGTGGAATAGTGAACCGATGGCAAAAGACATTGGTGGTGAACCACAGCATGAGCCATAGATTGAATGTGTAAGTAGTGCAAATGAGTGTAAAAGCAAGGAGAAAGATGAATCTAGTGAAGATATCAGTGGGCCATAAGAGAATAACAGAGTTGAAGTTAAAGTTGATGGTGAAGGTGAAATTGATGGGTTTTTTGAATGCCTGTGGAAAAGAATATTACATCAGTAGAGTATTTTGTGCAGGGGACCAATGATGAAAGTGACTCAGGAAGCATTGTTGGTAATTCACTAGCGATGGGCCGAACTAATTATTTTCTGTCATCCATTGCAATGCCGGTAAGGACAAGGGCAGACTGAATTAAAAAAAAAACTGAAATATATGTTAAGCCGTCGAGTATAACACCGAAACGTAGGAGGAAGGCGGGCAAAGAGGTTTTAGCAACAGTCATTGACACAGTAGTGCTGGAAAATCGGATGACAAAGTAGTGCTGGAAAATCGATGGTAAAATAGAATTAATTTTATTTATTTGAAGAGCTCCAGTTGACTGACACACTTGATCGGTTGATTGGAAAATCGGATTCTAAATATTAACTTAGTCCCTTGTCCTCATTAGAACTGATCTAATTGAGACAAGGGTCACTTGTACTTATGTATTGTTACTATTCAACCTAAGCCTATTAAAGTCAAATTTAGATTTATTGGTCAATCCAAGAATCATTTGATGAATTCTGACTTATTTTTTTTATCCAATCCGACCTATTAGAATAAATCTGACCCATTTTGATAAATCTGGAATCATCGAGCCCAATTAATAAAATTGACTTAAATTTACAATTTTGACCATTTTTTTATTATCACATGCTCGTTTAATTAAACCATGTCAATTAGATTCAATCCGATCTAATTGAATCAAACTGATCTAGTTAAACGAATCAATGATTTGAACCAATATAGTGTCTGATTAGATCAAACTAATTTAATTAATTTAATCAATGATTTAAATCAGATTCAGTCTGATTGGACTAAACTGGACTAATTAAACGAAATAATAATTTAAACTAGATCGAGATTAATTGAACCGAATTGATTTAGTTAAATTAATTAATAGCTTGAATGTGATTTGATTGGCCAATCTAATCTAGTTCAAATGGACAGATAGGTCCAATTTCTTACCTTATGTTTGATTAATTAAAATCAAAATTTTGCTTTCCCTTTTCTTTTTGTTTTCGATTATTTAAAATCAAACATTTTCTCAGAAACTTCCTTCGATCGTAATATATTTTTGTTTGATTTACTAAAATCAAACATTTTCTCACGTTGCTTTCGTCGCGATTTTTTTTTTCTTCCCACGCAGCGCATTTTCCGCCGCCGGCGAGCGTCATAGCTGAGCGCACACGGAAAAAGAAGAGCTCATGACAGATTGCAATAGTGAAATCCGTCACCTGCCCACACCATTGAGTACATTTTTTCTCTCTATCAAAATGCAATTGAGCAGGAAGGTTTTTGAGCCTGAATAATTTTTAAACCGAACAATAAAACTTTCTTCTTAGGATGAGTCATTCTGAAGCAAATACATAATGTAGTTTTGACAACAAAACAAGTTCTTTGGCCATGAGAACTCACATAAGGCCACATAGATAACACAACCACATGATGGACATTACAAATGAGTATAACTGGTATCACAAATAAACAAGTCTCGTCTTTTACCATAGTACAATTTGACACAATCACTTATTTGGAGCATTATTCCTGAGTTTTGATTCCATTTTTGGAGCTTTTATAGTTGTAACCTAGGATGTAGCAGCCTTGTATGATGGATTAAAAGGCACCTGTTCAGCACAATCCCGGTTGTCTCCAGAGTTTTGGCGTCCAACTCCCATCAAATCCAAGTAATACTGATAGTGAGATATGATATTGTTCATGGAATCAATATATCCCAGGCCACAAATTTGATCTGCGTACAATATATTCATGGTAAGACCAAAGCCAGGTAACCTATTGGACAAAGTGTCATTCTTTGTCGGTTTCCAGTTTCCGACAAGAACATCATGAGCTGAAGGCTGCTTCTTCCTCATTGGTGTCATCCACCTCCATATTGCAGCTTGGAAAGCTAGGGTAGCATTTTGCTCTAGGTATTCCGGATGGTGCAAGAGGTCCACATTTAAAGCTTCACCAATAAGTCCATAGTTGTAGTTCCTTCAAGTGATTTAAATTTTCGATTAGCAGGAGGAAGATGATATAAGAAAAATAATCTTGTGCCCTATTTGCAACTAATCCACAGTAGAAATATGGGAAGAGAAGATTTGCTCACCCGTAAACAGGTAAAGCACCACGACCAAAGTATGAAGCTCCTTCAGCACATGGATATAGGTAGTTTTCAGTGCAGTAGTCTTGGCTTGGGCTCATTTCATGGTTATAGCATAATCCCCATGCCATTGGACCACCAGTGGCAACACCATATCCACCTGTAACACATGACCACAGACAAGTATGATGACTGTTTGTACATGTCATTGAATATCAGCAAACAAATTAGCCATGCAGCATGGGTGATGGGTCCATGCAGCATGGAATTACTTTGACTAGTAACTTTTCAATAAGGTCTTGTAGGATCAGCGTTAACATTATTTTGTGCATGGTGATATTTTCAAGAGGGGTGAAGCAATTCATGCATTTACTGATTTACTGAGACTATCTACGTTTCAACTTATTTGTAACTGTAAAAAGTCTCTTTCAGGGCTTCTTTGCCAAGATTAACGAAGTAAGAAATCAAAAGTCTACTATCAGGATTCAGTAGTCAGACATAAGCATCTTCATTATAGATTGTGCAGAAGCTGAGATCTAAAAACAACAGCATCAGCAACATTACATTTTTATTATTGCTTCCTAGTTCTTTATATTTATATTGAGCAACTTAATCTTTTCCCACCATGCACTGTGGCATTAACATCACCAACCAAGATCAATGGATCGTCCTTCAGATGGCTTAAAAATAGAATCTTCAAAAATTTATCTTTGTACACATCTTGATCTTTGCATGGTCCATAAACATAAATCACTTCTTTTCCATCACCATGGCCAAAAAACAAGTTTGAGAGTAAAACCATTTTCAGATTCACAACAATGCCAAAGGCTTGAATTGAGCTAATCATCAACCCCCCTGAAAAACCCTCAGTAACCACTACTTCCCATATAGAGTGTAGACCTACAATTTGATCCGACTGAAAGTTTAAGCCTACAATTGATTCTGAGGCTGAATATCAAACACTAGTAGTTAAATATGTATCAAAGCTATAAGTCTGTTAGTATAGGTGTTATTAATGCACGTATTGACAGCTCCACAAAATTTGAGAGAATAAAACTTTGTTCATCCTGACTAGGCCAAGGGAACTTTGGATATAGCAAATGTGAACTACAGAACATCAATGCCTGCACATAATCATCTTCTTTTCTCTTTGTTTTTCCCCCTTTCTTGCCTACGAAAATTAACAAGATATGGTTGTGGATATTTGATTTCCACTAAACCAGCAAAAACAGTAGTCAGATTGGCTCTCCTTATGATTGCAAACTTTTTTTTTCCTCTTATGATGAATAATATCCAAGCACAAACGAATAGCTGATGTAAAAACCTTTGTTGATAACCAGATCATTTTGGTTTTGGTCAACGAACTAATAACTGTGTAGGCAAAAGGAAGCAACTAGCAATTTCAAGTAGTTTCTTAACGTATTCCTATAATCCTTTTTAAAGGCGCTATAGATGTATTAGAACCTCTCTATTCTTCCTTCCATCCTGATGCATCCCTTTATATCAATGAAATTGCAAGTAGATGCGAACAAGAACCATGAGCATGCAGAAAAACAAAGAAAATCGCCGCAAACAGGAATAGATGCACGGACCAAATCAAGGTAGATAAATTTTGCTAAATCAAGGAAGAAACGGTGTGTATTCTTACAGGAAGTCTTGCTTCCGACATGGCCGAGGAAAGCGGAGACCTCCAACATCTTGGTCTGCTTGTCGCCGGTGGTGCCGAATCCGAGAGGCTCGTAGACTGCGGCGGCGGTGATGAAGGAATGGTAGTCCCAGAATCCGACGGCGTGGGCGATGGGGGAGTTGCGCTTGCTGAAGAGGTTCTCGAACTGGTAGACCTGGAAGTAATCGGTGATGGTCTCATTGCAGCAGTAGATGCTGCCGCTGCACTCCCACCCCTTGTCGCACGTCTTCAGCTTTGACTTCGCCTCCACCGCCACAACCGCCGCCGCGATCACCAGGAACGCCACCGCCCAAGCCCTCGCCGTCCACATTGGATCGGATCCGCTACTTGGCAGCGCCGGCGAGAGGAGAAGGGAGCGGATCTGGTACAAGGACAATAATAAGGCTGGCGTTTAGTAGGAATCTTACAAGCTGTCATGTGGAATTAATAGGCTCTGGAGAAAGAGACACTGAGGTGTCGGTGATCCAACTTTAAATAATTACGTATATTTAAAATTTATTATTATTATTATTATTTTTATTAAATCAGATAATATTAAATTTAGAACGGCAATTGACACACATATCTGAATAATATCTTTATACGTTTGATAAGTTTATTTTTCATTTTCAATTTATTTAAAAAATATAATTTTTAAAAAATATGTTTGATTTATATTTTTCAACTTTATTTTTCAAAAAAAATATAACGTTTTTTAGAAAATTAAAGATTGATAAAAATTTATTTTTTAAAAAATGAAAAAATATATTTTTTTTAAAAAAACATGAAATAAATCAAACGACCTTTTTCCATTTCTCCGAATATTATTTTTATTTTTACAATTATTTGTTTAGATGCGCATTAACTAACTGAATAGATATTTTTAAAATGCACTAATATTTATTAGATACTTTAAAATTCTTCTAACACTTTAATAATTGTTAAAGTATCTCTTAAATTTTTTATAGCTCTTGGTGAGTAAACAATTACACATGAAGTAGGAGGAGAACAGTTGGTCCTTTTATATTACTTTTGACTTTATAAAACAATATTATAAAACATTTTGTCATTTTCTGGGAACTAATTAAGATGTCAAATTAATTTAACGGTTGGCGTGTCACTTCGAAAGTTTCAAAAAGTAAACTTATGGCCCATTTAAGATGGGCCGAGTTGGCCTAATAATCACAACGCTGGATCATCAGAACTAAAAAAATTTATTGAAATTTTTGTTTTTTTGGAAATATTAATGTATTAAGAAATTTTTAAAAATATCAATATTAATTTTAATTTAAAATAATTCAATATTTTCTAAGTTCAAATAAAATTAATATCATTTAAAAAATTAAAAATTTAATATTTTTCGAATAAATAGAGTCTGTTAATTAATAATTTTAATTTCAATTAATCAGTGTCATACTAAAAAGGATTTGGACAAATCTACATCAACAAGACCGAATCTTACTTCCATGCGGCAACATCACTTTTATACTGCTTCGAAGGAGATAAAAAGGGGGCATCCTGATCCCCTACGACATCCGACGGGCGTCGCGCGTTCCGGGTCCATCGGACGGCCAGCGCTTGCAGGTGCGCCCGCGGGCTAGGGTTTTCCAACTAGCGTACCGCGATAAAATCGCGGCCGGACACCGAGTGAACGACGCGGTGCAGTGCGTCGCTGCCCTCCGAAACCCTCCTCTTCGTTCTTTTTTATTCCCCGCGTCGATTTCGATCACCTCTATCCTAAAAATTATCTGAAAAAACCCTAATTTTTGCAGAGTCCTCTTTCGGTACCTCGGTCCCTGTTACGTTACCTATCCACGAAAAGAGCTAACAAAAAAATTAAAGAGGAAGGTTTGATTGTTGTTATCTATCTGTTTATATCGGTTGTCTGTGATCAGGAAGAAAAAAAAGGTGAAAAGGTCGCATTTTTTGGGTGAGCGATGGCGCAGGCTACGATGCAGCAGCAGCAACAGCCCAATGGGACTGTCAGTACTGGCGGCGCCGGCGGGGGGAGCCAGTTCCCGACGACTTCTCTGTACGTGGGGGACCTTCAGGCGAACGTGTCGGACGCGCAGGTGTTCGATATGTTCAGCCAGATCGGTCCGGTGGTGTCAGTTCGGGTGTGCCGGGATGTGGATACTCGCCGATCGCTTGGCTATGCTTATGTTAACTACAGCAACCCCGCTGATGGTGAGTCTAATTCTCTTTTTGCTCGTGTTTCAGATAATTGCTTTGCTTGGTTATTTGTTGAAGGAGTACTTGATGTGCTTTTGTGATATATTCAATGTAATTCCATTCTTCTTAGTTCTGTTACCAATGCTATTATTTGTCATGCCATTTTCTCTATTCTGTGTACGTTTTGTTTGTGTTGAATTGTAGCATAGATTCCAACTGAGACAAAGGATACATATTATCTTCAATCCAATGAAAGGTGGATCATGTACCATTGATCATGTTTTGCTCTCTGACTGTCTTGATCATATTTGTCATGCTTATGAATGACGACTAGTTACTGAAAATTTAAAATTATCATGGTAGATAATGTAAATGAAGGAAAATGTTGGCCCATTTTTGTATGGGAGATATTACTACACTATTTCTTCTGAAGAATTTTATTATGTCTATGTCTGTAAAGTAGGTAACCTATAAAACAGCACCGATAGGTCAATTTTACAGCTTGGTTCCTCATTCTATTTGGATTTCTGTTACTGCTGTCTTTTTTAATCTCACGGATTCTTGATCTCTTCAAGTTTACACATACTATCTGAGAAATTTGACAATGGAGCGCATGGGCACTGCCAAATCCTGGTAAAAGGGCCATCTGGGTTTGGAAATCCATGAACTATGATGTGTGCCAGTATGAACATGTATCCTAACAAACTTTCTAGATATGGTTACCATGTGTATTGTTGGATGATTAACTCTTACCACTAGGTGGAATCCTATGATTATGGACAAGCAATAAGGTAGATAATGAATTCTTAGATTAAATCCAAACTCGTTGGCTGTGGTATAAAAGTTTGATGGTATGATTCATTAACTTAATCCCTCTATCTTTAAGATAATGTTGTATACCATCTTTGTTCTTATAAATAGACACCAAAATGATTGCTAACAACCACCCAAATAGCACAATGTTACCTTGATTGTAGAATCTAATTGGAACCATATCAACCATTATTGGATTTTAACTAATTGAACACGTACAATTGCATAAATTTTAGTGCTATGCATGTTAAATACCTTGCGTTAAATTGTATACTTAGTTTAGCCTTGTAATACCGGGTAACTAGTTTAATATCTGCACAGCGCACAGGAGAGAAGAACTATTTCATCAGTGAACAACAAACACAATTCGTTCAATTGATCACTACAAAATTATCAATTACTCAGAATTTTTTCCCACCATCTTCTGACCCAAAATATATTTACAAATTTATGTATATTAAGTATAAGCAATTAGTTAACTGTCCTGTTATAAGAGACTAGAATAAATATAATTCAATTGCTTCTAATGGCAGAAAAATATATTTATATTGTTAATCTTGATGTATTTTGTTTTTGTGATACTCAATCGGGAACTTAGCAGTTGTTTCATTATACAATTCTTTTTTGTCATATTGTTTTTTCCTCGTGTTTGCTCATCAAAAGTGGTGCCTTCTCTGTGGTGCCTTCTCTGTCATTAGGAACAATGATAATCATCTCATTGTCACTTTCTATTTGAGTATACAGAAAGCTAAATGAAAAACATACCTGAAAATCAAATATTACAAGAAAAAATTAAAATTTTAAATGACATTTGTTTCTGGTAGCTAAATGGATTAAATAATCACCGCAATGAAACATGCAATCAACAATTGTTCTCTGTTCCTGGTAGTTGTCAACAACCAGGAAGGGCGACTAGTTGTCATCTTAGGTATCCGTGGTTCGATCCCCAGCTACGGCGTATTTTTCAGGAATTTTTCCTCCAAATGGGGCGCGAACCTTGAGACGCTGAGCTTCTGGACTGTCCGCCACGAGTATTTCCCGATTTACCCTGGCGGCCGGTGGAAAACTTCCGTGGGGCCGGGCCGGTGGCCTGAGGTTGGAAAAACCTCGTTAATCATTTTTTTTGGTAGTTGTCAACAAAGCCATATGGGCCAACTCCAATCCCTTATGCAGGCTGTCTTCATTTTCCCATATCTCAATGTGCAAACTTGAATGGTCACCAACTCCTCCCTGTTCCATGTTAACTTTTTGTCTGTGGACGCACCACTACTTTTGCTCAAGGTTATTTTTCTTCTTCAAACTGCCATTAATTACATAGAGCACCTCTTTTTTTCTTGATCTTCTGTGGATTTTGGGGCTTCTCCCGAATAGAAGAATTTACAAGTGCATGAAAGGAATTGGAGAAAAGGGATCTCTTTCTCTTGATCTTTTCAATGGAGCTCATTCTCCTTTGCACTTGGAGGATCATTCATCGTCACCTTCTATCTCCTAGGTGACCCTTCTTCAGACTGCTTTATAGCAGTCCTAAAGTCAGTAGGGATCCAGCAATGACTGTGGATCTTGAGGATTGATTAATCGCAGTGGTGCTCCACACTGACTAGCTGATGTTCTGATGATGTTGTAACTTGGGTTGGCATGGTGGAACATAGAGAGAGTGTTTGGTGGGTGGTGGAAATTGTGTAGTTGGGGGTTTGGGGAGGATCTCACCACACACGGGACAGTAAATGCTCAATCTGATAGAGTGTTGCATGGGATGTAGGACAACAGCATCCTCTGCTTCTTTGTCTCTGTTAGCAAGCTGTGTTCCTTGGGCCTGTTGCTTGGTCTGTAGGAGAGTGCTTGAGTGAGGTAAGTTCAAAGGCAGAGGGAGTTGGCCAGCGGCTTCACCAGAGTGGAGTGGGGATCAACATCTGAGATCGTAAGGTAGAAGGTAAATAGCAAGAGGAGCAAGATAAAGCTCAGCTAAGGAATTGAAAGGAACATGGAGAGAGAGAACTATAGCAATACAGATTTTTTTATCCAATTAAAGCTGTGAGCATGGAGTGCTCTTCACTGATAAGGCTGGAAATCTGGGATGAAAAAAAGAAATGGATACATTGCCATGTATAAATTCAAAACTTTTGTAAAACAAAAGGAGAAGCAGGCTTCATGTTCTGCTTTATTTTTAACAGATAGATTGGTAAACATCAGTATTGATATTAGACCATCATTAGATAAGTTCCTACTATCTGAACTAGTGGCAGTGTAGTTGAATTTAGACCCTTGATTAAAATTTGGAATCTCCACTTCAGAGTATTTTATTCCACTTCGGAATGTGCACTTGTTATAAACAGATTTTATTTGCACTTCTTAACAAATTGCAAACTTCTACAGATTTTTTGTTTTAGTATCTTTGTAGTGGTTTGTTTAAAAAAAAAGACGATAACTCGTACTAATCTTACACTTTCTGGTGCTGATTTTCTTACTTTTCCTTAATTCGCTTTTAAGATCGATATTCATAGTTATTGGCATTTTTTTACATGTTGATAGCTTCTAAGAAGCCCAAATCCTCAAATGCAAATTTTACAATGATGTATTTGCCTTTGGTTGGCCAATTTTTTTTTATTATTGTTTTTTAAAAGGGTTTCATCTATTTTGATATTTGTTCGCTGAATTTTTCATTTATGACTTGGAAAAGTTCAGATGTTTTAACACTATCTTTCCTTTTTTTACCCAAGTTAATACACAAAATTTCAACTGAGGTGTGAATTTGTTTGATCTGATTCTTGTTTTGATTGACAGCTACAACAGCGATGAATGTGCTGAACTTTGCCCTTCTTAACAATAAGCCTATTCGCATTATGTATTCGAATCGTGACCCTAGCATCCGCCGAAGTGGGGCAGCAAATATATTCATAAAAGTAATGTGCCATTTTCTGTTTTTTTTTACTTTATTGTAAACAATTTGTTAATTTTTTGCTTTCCCATATATTTACACATTTTGGTACTTTTTTAACTTCTTCTTTTATACTTATCAGAATCTAGATAAAACAATAAACAACAAAGCACTACATGAAATCTTTTCGACATTCGGAAATATTCTTTCATGCAAGGTTGCTACAGATGCATCTGGTCAGTCAAAAGGATATGGTTTTGTACAATTTGATCAAGAAGAATCAGCACAGACTGCAATTAGTAAGTTAAATGGCATGTTAGTTAATGATAAACTAGTTTTTGTTGGACCATTCCTCCGGAAGCATGAAAGGGAAAACCTTTTAGATAAGACAAAATTTTCTAACGTCTATGTCAAAAACCTCTCTGAGTCAACTACAAAGGAAGATCTTGAAACTATCTTCGGCAAGTATGGGAAAATTACTAGTGCTGTTGTTATGACGGATGGGGAGGAAAAATCAAGGTGCTTTGGCTTTGTAAATTTCGAGGATTCAGATGCTGCAGCTCAAGCAGTTCAAGAACTCAATGGACAGAAATTTGATGAAAAAGAGTGGTATGTTGGAAAGGCACTGAAGAAATATGAAAGGGAAATAGAACTAAAGGAAAAATTTGACCAAAGTGCAAAAGAAACAGTCGACAAATACCAAGGGCTCAATTTATATCTAAAAAACTTGGATGATAGTATTGGAGATGACAAGCTGAGAGATTTGTTTTCTGGTTTTGGTACAATTACTTCTTGCAAGGTATTATGTGCTATCTCTACTGGGAAATTTGTGTTTATTAATGTGTTAGGACCTTCTCATTGTTATATTTGATGTATCATTGAATCATAGGTTATGCGGGAACCAAATGGCGCAAGTAAAGGTTCTGGTTTTGTGGCTTTCTCAACTCCAGAAGAGGCATCTCATGCAGTAAGATCTTTATGTCTCCCATGTTCTCTATCTCAGTTCCTAACAAATATGAATGATAGTTATAACATTTGGTTGCTTTGTTTTTATATACAGCTTGCAGATATGAATGGAAAGATGGCTTGCGGGAAGCCACTCTATGTTGCACTTGCACAGCGTAAAGAAGACCGAAGAGCTAGGCTGCAGGTATTGTGAACTCTATGATTTCTAGTCAATGGTAATAAACAAGTTTGTGAAGGCATCTACTTCTGCGGCAGTCTTTGACAAATGTCTGAACATGGTGTCATAGTTTCTAATCTACCATGGTCCTTGACTTGGCTTCATATTATTCTTATGATCCTTTTATCCTCATAACTTCTTTTAGGTTTTTAGTGAGGATCATAACTAAAACCATTAGAATTGGCACTGCTAGAAAATTATGTGAATTTTCGTATTTTCCTTATATGAAGCCCAAATACTAGTCGGAGGAAATCTTTATTTTATATTTTTAGTTATGCAATAAGCAATTTTTGCTTTTTTATTTTAAAACGCTTATTATGTTCTCTGAGCTTGTTATCCATCCTAATAGTGTTCCATTATTTCCAGGTATTTATCTGACTTGCTAATTTTACTAAATGCGATGCTCTTTGAGTAATATACTCACTGTTGCTCACGTGTTTTGTCTTTCACTGGACTATACATGCTTTTCATGTTGCCTAATTTACAGGCACAGTTTTCACAAATACGACCTGTAGCAATGACTCCTACAGTTGGCCAGCGTGTCCCCATGTACCCTCCTGGTGCTCCTGGTCTTGGGCAGCAAATATTTTACGGTCAAGCACCTCCTGCCCTTATGCCACCACAGGTAACTCATGTACTGTTATGTAATTCAAATTTTTTCACTTGCTTTTTGTTCTTCCATATATCAATTAAATTCAAGAATTAGATACCTCTGTTTTTTCCCCACAGTTGCATAACGTAACATTAAATTATTTGTGATATATATCATCGTTATCTATTATGATGTTAATATGTTATATGTGGTAATGCTCAAGATTAGTGGTGGGACTCTTTTAGATGTTCATGCGTTTTAATGCCAATTTAAAGTTTAAATTTGGTCAAAATTTTTAACTCTCTACACAGCCTGGCACTTGTATGTTACTCGATGGTTTGCAATAGAACTCCATAATGGATCTATTATTTTTTTGTATGCTCGATGGACAACTAACGTTTTTATTTGTTCTAGGAGGCGCTCTTTGATGAAAAGTCGGGAAAACTTTTTGTGCTGTGGAAATGTCCAATTTACTTGAATCAACTTTCCCTCCTTTATATATGCAATTAAATTACTATCGATATGATGGTTTGTGTGAAGATATTTGTTGCTTGATGGCATATGAGACCTAGAGGGGGAAGGACATTGTAGACATACCTTGATATTGGAAGGATATAAATTTTAATGGCGAAATTCCTAAGGGTGCTTTAGTTTTCATTTTTCCCATGTTTTGTATTTTCCCAAAGTATGCACCACCCACATGTGAAAGGCCCCAAGTTCCCTTTAAACCAACCTAAATTCACTAGTTTCCTTAACTTGCCGCTTAAGCTTGTTAACTTGCTTAATATTGTTGTAGCCTTGTAATCCCCTCAAAATAATATTTCTTTTCACAAATCCTAGCTTAAAATTTGAACTTTTTTTTATCTCCTAGCCATCGATGGATTTATCTGTTTTTTTTCTACGATCAACACTATTATTTTTCTCATGTATTTATGATTTCATTTTTTTCTTCGATTTTTTGTATTCATGCGTGTTGTCATTTATTTAGAAACATGTTTTTCTTTTGTTTAAATGTCATATTCAATTTCATCCTTTGTTGACCACCTTGATATATAATTTGATAGAGCAATTGAATCGATATTGTGCTCTCTTATGGTATTGGAGCAGTAGAAAACTATCATGTAGCAGCGTTGAAGGCGAGAGGTGGGCATCAACCGCACTGCCTTGGTCATAGGCGGTGCCGTTTGGATGCTTGGGCCCGATGATGAGTTCAGACGTGTCGCCCAAGCACATCGACGTACTTAGACATGTCGTGCAAGCCCGGACGCATCGCTCGAGCCTAGCAACAGGCCTGGAAGTGTCATCCAAGCCCAACGACACGTTTGGACACTCACGCAGTTTCGGCGACGTGCCATACTCATCGCGCGGGCTGTGTGGGCTGAAAGAGGGCTGATTATTAACTTAGGTTTAATTAGAATTTTAGGTTAATAATTTTAATCAGTTCCTAGTTATAATTGAGATAATTAAATAGATTTAATTAAAGCCTAATAAAATTATTCTATTAATTTAATATATATTTTAAAAAAATATTTTATTTTTAAATATTTAGATTATATTTTTTTAGTTAATATATTTTATATTTAAAAAAATACCGAAACTATATCAGCATATATCGGCATGATACGCTATCAAAATTGAATTTTTTTGGTCCAGGCTGATTAGTTATGTTTAGTCTAAGTCCTTGTGGTCATGTTGGTTTGAAATTTTGAATTTTAAAATTAGGCTTTTGGCAAAAGTAGTGTTATTACTATTTTAGTATTAACACAGTGATGATTTTATTATCTTGTTAGTTGTATTTATATATTTATTAATTATTTGTACTTTATATAAATTGTGTTGTATTGTATGAAACTTATTTATGCATAAACATTATAAAGAATAATGACTATTTATAATATTGTGTATAAAAAATAGTTAAAAAATTGAACCTCATAGGCGGTTGAGGCGGTAGGCTGTCACTAATCGCCACTGCCAGCTGCCATTTATAATATGAATATAAATTTGTTCCAAAATAAGCTAATAGTTGTGTTCCGTGTACTTTCCAACTTCCCATTGTACCTTTTTTTTGGTATGAGTTATTTAGGACCATCTATTAGTTTGACCAAATTTGTTAAATTTCACAAGCGAACACTTTGACGTTAGTTTATTTTCTAACTTTGACCACTTTAGGTTCTCTTAGTAATATTGACGAAATTTTATAAATGAGTTGTATGCTGTCCTTGGAGTTATAGTGTCATTCCATACTCTCATTTATACTGATTGAGTACCACAAGATCATCTAGTAGTAGTTTCGACCAAATTGCTAGATTGGCTTAACATTTCGAACTTCAAAGTTAATCTTTTTCAGTTGAGTCCCTCAAAGGCTCCAGAGAACACAACTAAGGTTCATTTTTGGAGATTGACCAATTGGGGTTCATGCAAACTTGTTAGATAACTTTATAAGACTTAAACAACATGAATGTGGCATGGAATGATTCTAAAGTCTTTAGAAATCAAATGACAGAAATGAAAGCATAAAATGACCGCAGAGGTTTAGAGAACACAACAAAGTTTTTTTTTAAAAATCAGGCAGGTTAGGTTTATCTAACAGATTTTGTACAAAGTGTTAGATTAGCTTATAGGACACAAACAACAAAAATTAGTGCATAGAATAACTCGAGGCTTCTAGGACACAATGGAGGTATTATTTTTTAAATGCGATTTGGCTAGTTCAGATTCTTCTAGGGTTGAACAACAAAAATTAAAGCATACAACGTTAGGGAATACGATAAAGGGCTTATATTTGAAAATGAGTTAGTTTAGTTCCATATAACAAATTTAGCTAAAAACATAGAATGATTTTGAAGGCTCTTATAAAAGAATAAATTGCTCATTTAAAAAAAAAAATAACTTCTTTAGATTTGTCTAAGTTCCAATAACATAAATGAGCATATAGAATAACTCCATGAGTGTCAGGCAATACAACAAAGGGATTTAAAATTTGACCAGAATACATCTGTTTTGGTTAAAATTGCTAGATGGCTTTCCAGGACTCAGATGAGAGTTATGAGATCATATTTCAAAGTCTTTATAGAACATAACTGAAATCTTTTTCGAAATGTGACTAACTTATTGCTATTTAGCAGGTTTGGATAAAACTGCTAGATGGCCTTTCAGACTCAAACAATAAAAATTAGAGAATATAATCAGTCCAAAGGCTCCTGAAAACATAACAAAGATATCATTTTTACTTTAGATGCATCAAAGAAAATAACAGAGGATAATAGAGTAATCATTTTTGAAAATCCATTTTTGATGGACTAAAATTCTAAATTCTAAAATATTTGACACTAAAATCTTACAAATTTTATGCTTTCAAGGCGGTTCCCTTGTAGTTTGGCCCAATTTAGACTCTTTGTGGGCCTGAGAGAATCTCATCTGTTGGCAGTTAGAGGGTGTTTTCGAGAATAGTAGTTATTGATGGGGCTTGGTGAACGGCTTGCCAGATTTTTATTTGGCAGACAGCTGACATGTTTCGGGTGGTTTAGAGTACATTTGTGCTTTTCAGATGTGGATGGAGCGCCTTTTAGGCGAAAACCAAGTGTGGGGCGCTTACTAGGGAAAAATGAAACCCATGGGAAAACTTGGTAATTTTGCCTTATTTTTATTAGTAGTTGCAATGAAAGTAACACTCTAATCATATTGTTGTCTGGCATTTGCATTTTGTTCCTTAAAATTTTCCAGTGCTGTTTTATCCTTATCTTTTCAAGCCCTGTCACCGAATGATGTTTGTTACAAATTATTTTAGTGATCTTGATGATATGGAATGGGAAAAAGGATTGTAGAGATGTACACTTCCTATTGGATGGGTCTGAGCTTAATTTTGTGTTTGTGGAAGTATGACTGTAATACTTGAATCATATGATCGCTTATGGTATTTTTGCCATATACTGTTGTAGTATGGGGCATTTCATTTTATTACTGCAAATGTTAACATGATGGTTTTTTTTACAGCCTGGATTTGGTTTCCAGCAACAACTTATACCTGGAATGCGGCCTGCGGGAGCACATATGCCCAATTTCTTTGTGCCCCTTGTCCAACATGGTCAGCAGGTGCACCGTCCTGGTGGCAGACGTACTGGAGCAGGACCAGTGCAACAAACTCAGCAGCCAATTCCCTTAATGCAGCAACAGGTCAGTAAATAATTTAAAGGCTTAATGTAAAATAGAGTTCACTGATCATTTTATTGTGGGAAGTAATGCAAACAATGAAATTAGTTTCTTAAGCAGACTTGATTTAGTGGAAATCCTAAATAACTGGAAGAATGGGAAATGGACATTGTTATATGTTTGCACTTCAGTCGAGCTCTAATACACGCTTACATAATGAACATACACTTGCAGCACTAATCTAGCTGATATGTGCACTACAGCATTTCTTATGCTTTGCATTAAAATCTTTTGGCTCCAATGTTGATCTACCAGATGCTTCCAAGGGGACGAGTTCAACGTTATCCAACAGGTCGCAACATGTCTGATGTTCCTATGCCTGGTGTTGTCGGCGGTATGCTCTCACCTTATGACATGGGAGGTATGCCTATGCGAGATGTTGGCATGTCGCAACCTGCTCCCATTGGAACATTGGCTTCTGCTCTTGCAAATGCTGCTCCTGAGCGTCAAAGGATGGTAAGTCTTTTGAATTCATGACAACTCTATTCTGACTACTGTTTCAGTCTGGTGGAATTTCCGAACTCAGTTGTGTTCTTACGTAATGCTACTGTTATTTATTGGTCATATACAGATGCTCGGCGAGAACTTGTATCCACTTGTGGAGAGCATTGAACATGATCACGCAGCCAAAGTTACCGGTATGCTACTGGAGATGGACCAAACTGAGGTGCTGCACCTGCTGGAATCTCCAGATGCTCTGAGGGCTAAAGTTGCAGAGGCAATGGAAGTTCTGAGGAGCGTCGCACAGCAGCAAGGCAATGCGCCAGCTGATCAGCTGGCTGCACTTTCACTCAATGATGGTATCGTCTCGTGAGGTGATGGGGTTGGACTTGGGAGAGATTTGACTGGAGACTCTTTTGGTTGTGTCAAACAGTTATAGTGCAGTTTGCTTGGCTTTTTGTTTACAACTGGGTTTTAGTTAAGTTTGGTTTCAAGATCATTAACCTTGCTATTGTTAACTTAACTGTGTCAGTAGAATTAATGTTGGATTTCAGGTTTTCATATTGAGTTTGTGTTCCTCGACCGACCATCTTGCGGACGCCTGCCTCTTGTTACAGGTTTTTCGCCGATCTCATGAAAAAACACCAACACATTAGTCTACCTAAGCATGCTTTTGCAGTATGAGGATGCTTCATGTACAAAAAGCCCTTGGCTGTGTCGATGCATGCTTGCAGTATGATTCTTCTAGATTGTGAATTGTGATGTTGATGTTTCTGTTCGTTGCTGAAGCTCGTGTTTTTGTACATTTTTCTTGTTACAGTTGAATGAGAAAACATGTGCTTACTGAATCATGATGAGTTGTGTGGCTACGCTAGCAAATTTGCTGGTAGATTATCAACTAAGTACCCATGAATGATATTGATTAATATAATGTCAATTTTGCCATCGTTGGCATGCCCAAATTACGCAGGTGCATAATTAATGATCGATATTTACAGTCAACTAAAGAATTCGATATTTCTATAAAAGGGACGCATTATAGGATCTTACTGTAATCTTTTGGATAAGGATTGTTACATATTTAGAATTTAGGTATACTGTTAAATATATAATAGTTCACTGTTGTAGGATTTGATTATAACATATTAGTAAGAGGTTAGTTACATCTTCCATAAAAATTTAGGTGTGGTGTTAAATAAATAAGAGTTCTCATATCATTGGTGGGATAAGAACAAACATCATAAGAAGACTAAATGTAGTGGTAAATATGCAATAGTTCGCATTGTAGGGTCAGACTGTAATGTATTGGTAAGGGCCACTACATCTCCATGAGAGCTTGAGTGTAGTGTTAAATAGGCAAGAGTTCTCACACTATAAGTGGGACAAGAACAAATATTATAGGAAAACTAATAGTCTAAGATTTAGAACATAGGAACCTTCACTGGTAAAGTAATGGAAGTAGTAGATATGATGATTAAAGAAGAATTAGTATTTTGTGTATACAAGAGAAAAAATGGATAGGCGAGATGGTAAAAATGATAGAGAACTCGGGTTTTAAGTTATGATACACATGAAAGAGTAAAACAAGAAATAGAGTGGATATTTTATAGATAGTTCTTTAAAAGACAGTTGTTGGAGTAGTTAGAAAGGGATAGAATGATAGCTCTTGAGATAGTAGTGGTGAAAGAAGCTATGAACGTAATTAGCATATATGCACCTCAAGTAAGATTAGATGAAAAAACAAAATCATGATTATAGGACAATTTAGATGAGGTATTACAAAATATTTCATCAAATAAAATGATTTTAATAGGAGACAATCTAAATGGACATGTCGGAGTAAAAAATGAGAAATATGAGAGGATACATGGGGGTTATGGGTTTGGTATAAGAAATGAAAAAGAGAAAACTATATTAGATTTTGTGATAGCATATGACCTTATACTAGCTAATACGTTTTTAATAGAAAAGAAGAATACTTGGTCACATTCAAAAGTGAGAATAATAAATCGTAAATTGACTTTTTTATAATTAGAAAGAGGGCCGAAAGATTTATAAGGATTGTAAGGTCATCCTGGAGAAAACTTAACTACACAACATAAGTTAGTAGTGTTTGATATATGCCTTAATCATAGTATCAATAGAAAAAAATATATACGCCTCCTATAATTAAGTGGTGGAAGTTAAAGGATGGAAAGTAAAACATATTTAAGGAGAATGTAGGAATACAAAAATTAGGTGAAATATACGATGACTCTAATATGACATCAGATAAGATGATATCAAAGTTGAAAATAGTAGCCAAAAGTGTACTTGGTGAGTCAAAAGGACATGCACCACCAAGTAAGAAATCGTGGTGGTGGAATAAGAAAGTACAGGAGAATGTGAAGAAAAAACAAATAACCTATAAGGAATTATATATTTGTAAGCATGAGGAAACTTAAAAAAAATATACAATAGTCAAGAAAGAAGCTAAGAAAATAGTAAATGAAGTAAAAAATGAAACTTTTGAATGATTATATTGAAACTTGGATACAAAAGAAGGGGAAAGAATATTTATAGAATAGCTAAAATGAGAGAGAAAGAAATAAGAAATTGATGTATTAAAGTTGAAGGCAATAGGGCACTGGAAATGATGGAGAAATAAAAGAGTAGTGAAAGATATACTTGTATCAACTTTTTAATGAAAATTTAGGTGACCGATTTAACTTATGCAGATCAAATGAGTACAAAAATTAAAATTTTTATCGTAAATTCAAACTTCAGAAGTAGAACAAGCTTTGAAAGGGATACAAAATGAAAAAGTCGTGGGACCAGATGATATCCTAATAGAGGTATGGAAGTGCTTAGGGAAATAAAATATTGAATGACTTACAAAATTATTTAATGTGATATTGAAAATGAAAAAAATACCTAGTTAATGGAGGCTAAGTACCCTAGCTCCTTATACAAGAATAAAGGCGACGTACAAAATTCTATAAACTATAGGAGTATTAAACTAATGAAATATATCATGAAATTTTGGAAAAATGTAATAGAAAAAAGATTAAGGAAAGAGACCACAGTGGCCAACAATCAATTTGAGTTCATGCCTGGAAGGTCGACAGATGACAATAGAAGCTATTAGATGTGTGCAATCGGTTTAAACCAAACCAACCAAATCGATTAAACCAAAAACCAAACTGACCGAACTTTTTTCGAACCAATCAAACCTACTGACCTCTCCAAAAAAAAAAAAACAGAACCAGCCGAACTGATAAAACATCAGTTAATTCGGTTTCGACCGAAATAACTAAATTTTTTAGTTTGGTTTGATTTTGGCTCCGGTTTGGTTTGGTTCCGGTTTGGATCGGTTCAACTCATAATAATTTGATTTGGTTCGAATTTGGTTTGATTCAACTCATAATATTGATTTGGTTTAGTTCTGATTTGGTTTGGTTTGGTTTATTTCCTATTTGATTCGTTTCTAGTTTGGTTTGGTTCAATTCATAACATTGGTTTAATCAGTTTAACTGAATTTTGATTTTCAAAATCAAAACTGAACCAATTAAATCGATATAACTAATATTTCCAATAAAAAACCAAACTTCCAAATTGAACTTTGAACTTCGGTCGATTTGGTCAATTAATTCAGTTTAACTGAACTTTTGCTCTCCTAGAAGCTATGCATCTTCTCAGACAACTAATTAAAAAGTATTGGGAGCAAAAACAAAATCTACATATGATATTTATTGACTTAGAAAAAGCTTATGATAGAGTCCCAAGAGAAATTACATGGAGAATTCCAGAAAAGAGAGGTGTTAGAGTAGCATATATTGAACTAATTGAGAATATGTATAAGGATGTAACGACTAGAGTGAAAATTTCAGGGGATTAACTAGAGCATTTCTAATAAGGATAGGGTTACATCAAGGATCAACTCTAAGTCCCTATCTTTTTACACTAATTATGGACGAAATCACTGAACACGTGAAGGAGTAAATGTTATTTGCATATTATATTATTTTGATAGACGAGACACGTGAAGGAGTAAATGTTAAACTAGAATTTGGCGGGAAACACTAGAAGTGAAAGGTTTTAGACTTAGTAGAGTAAAGAATAATATATGAAATTTAGGTTTAGTAATATTAGTGTAATGAGATAATTATTAAATAGGAGATGACAAGTTGTTGGAACTGAGAGCTTTAAGTATTTAAGATTATTTTTTAAAATAATGGAGGTATTGAGAGAGATATCTCACATAGAATACAAGCAAGATGGTTGAAAAGGAGATTAGCGTCGGTGTTTTATGTGATCGAGTGCCTCTAAAACTTAAAGGGAAGTTCTACGAAACAACATGTAATCCTGCTATGTTATATGACGCAGAATGCTGGGCTATGACTCAAGCACATGAATAAAAGATGAAAGTTATAGAGATAAGGATATTAAGGTGGATGTGTGGATATACGAGGATGGACAAAATAAGAAATGAAAGTATTAAGAGAAAATCGAAATTATATCTATTGGTGAAAAACTTCGAGTGACATGTTTAAATGGTATAAACATGTACTTAGACGACCAATAAATATCCCAGTTAGGTGATGTGAAACTATGACAAATACACACATCAAACGAACGACAGGAAGATTAAAAAAATAAGGTTCTGAAAATCGGACTGGATATCAAACAAGTCAAGAGTTCAAAGGTTCAGTGGTCCAACCGGTTTAACTGGGGTCTAACCAGAATATAACTGGTATATAATAAAACTTGTATTTATATAAATAAATAAAAATATAAAATGGAATATATGCTAGAAAATAACTAAAAATTTAATTAGACATCAACACAATCCATAAAACATAACACACAACATAATTCTTCCTTTAATTAAAATAAACATTATCCATATGAATCAAATATCTCAAATATTAAGTTACTCCTAATAAAACATAATATGAAGTATTAACTCACATACTCATAAGTTAAAACATGATAATAAATCAATAATACAAGGAAAACATTAAAGACTCAAAGTTAATGAATCAAACGTTGGGGCAATCTATGGTCCGGAGTGACCATGTGTTTTGATGTTTGGGCAAAGAGTTTAAGTTAGGTTCACCCTTGTATTTAATATGTGTATGTCAGTGTGTAGGTTTGCAAGTTACACATAGGCTTGGTTGGATGTCTTTAGGTACGGTGAAGGGTGGCATGGAGGCAAGCCGTGAGCTTGTGTGCGCATCCGAGGGACCATGGACAAAGCAGGGACGATGAGCCGAGGGAAGCGGACTTCGAGGCGTACGTGAAGGATGACATGAAGGCAAGTCAAGGGCTTGTGTGCGCATCTGAGGGACGAGGACAAAGTCGAAGAGGGCTTGAAGGCAACAGATCGAGGCTGCTGGAGCAGGAACGATGAGCCGAGGGACGCGGACTTCGAGACATGCGTGAAGGATGACATGGAGGCAAACCGATGGCTTATGTGCGCATCTGAGGGACGGGAGCCGAAGACGAAGAGGGCGCGAAGGCAACAGATCGAGGCTGCTGGATGAAGAGTCAACCAGGTTGTAAGGGTACGAGTGCTGAGTGAAATGTACTCGGGAAATCCTAAGGTTCGAGTGCTGAGAGAAATGTACTCGAGGAAGGGAAACCTTAGGTGTAAGGGTGGACCAGTCGACTGCCCCATAGCTAGTCGGCTGGTGTATGCCACAGAAAGATCAGTCGACTGCAAATGGGGCAGTTGACTGGTGGTCAGTCGACTGGTAATGGACCAGTCGACTGGTGTGGCTGGAAATTCGAATGTTGGGCTTGCAACGGTTGAATTTAGGTGGGACCAGTCGACTAGTAGCGGTTTTATCAGCCTTGAGCACTATTTAAAAGGGCTCGGTTTTGGCTGAGGGTCCTTGACGAAATGAGCTTGGTTAGAGCTCATTAGTAGTTTTTGTGCTCAAAAGTGTTGTCCGGGTTGTGACGAGGTTTCTCCGCCCATAAGGAGCTACACGAGCTAGCCGGAGGTCTTCTGAGGAGTCATCCATCGACGGATCGGGATCGTCCACCTTATGGATAGCCTTGGAGTAGGACCTTTATCTCCGAACCACATAAATAGGTGTGTCGTCTTAGTTGTTAGTTTATGTTATTTGTTATTCCGCTTGCGCACTAACAACGTGTAGGAAAACGAAATCGAAAAGTTGTTATTCACCCCCCTCTAGCACACGGTAAGATCCTAACATCAAATACCATCATTAAAATCCGCATTAATTTGCTGAATATCTCTTAATTGTTAGGACTGGTAGGCGAGCTAGAGGGGGTGATTAGCTCCGATTAACTTGTTGATGCAGTCAGGCCCGATTGTTATTTTGGTGTTGATAACGATTTAAGTTTGGGTGAGTGAAGCCAGGTTGAAATCCTAGCGAGTGAAGCTAGGTTGAAATTCCGGTGAGTGAAGCCGGGTCCTGGTGAGTGAAGCCAGGTTGAAATCCTAGCGAGTGAATCTAGGTTGAAATCCCGATGAGTGAAGCCGGATCTTGGTGAGTGAAGCCAGGTTGAAATCCTAGCGAGTGAAGCTAGGTTGGGATTCCCGGTGAGTGAAGCTGGGTCCTGGTGAGTGAAGCCAGGTTGAAATCCTAGCGAGTGAAGCTAGGTTGAAATCCCGGTGAGTGAAGCGGGGTCCTGGTGAGTGAAGCTAGGTTGAAATCCTAGCGAGTGAAGCTAGGTTGAAATCCCGGTGAGTGAAGCCGGGTCCTGGTGAGTGAAGCCGGGTGACTAAAATTCTGGTGAGTAAAGCCAGGTTGAAATCCCGGTGAGTGAAGCCGGGTCATGGTGAGTGAAGCCAGGTTGAAATCCTAGCGAGTGAAGCTAGGTTAAAATCTCGGTGAGTGAAGCCGGGCCCCGGTGAGTGAAGTCGGGTGACTGAAACCCTGGTGAGTGAAGCCAGGTCTTAGCTTGGGAAGCTAGGTTGAACGAAGTTCCAGTGAGTGAAGCTGGGCACGGAGTCTTGGTCCGGGGGACTGAGCACGAGTCAGAGAAGGCTGGGAGCCCATTCTCTTGACTTAGGGTGGAATTGGTCTTGGCTGGATCGGTCTGGTGACCGATCAGGGAGATTGGCACGAACTCCTGTTGTGGATCGGTCTGGTGACCAATCCAGATAATGCTGATTGGTCTGGTGACCGATCAGGGAGAGAACAGAAAGGTTTCTGTTGAGCTTCTGATCGTTCTGGTGAACGATCAGAGAGAGTTCAGTAGCCTTGGGGAGAAACTCTTGATCGGTTTGTTGGACCAATCAAATATCACGGGTTCCCCATTATGACCGATCAGGATGGATCCTGATCGGTCAGGGAGTGCCCTGATCGGTCCCCAGACCGATCAGGCCACAACCTGATCGGTCTGGTGGCCGATCAGGGAGGTTTGGCCTACGAAGACTGGGAATCCCAGCACTGGTGTGGATCGGTCCGGTGACCGATCCACGATCTGTGATCGGTCAGGGTGATCGATCACAAGGAGATCGCGATTTCCAGTTTCTCACTGTGGACCGATCAGGCTGGAGCCTGATTGGTCAGGGCTAACCCTGATCGGTCTGGTGACCGATCAGTAGCTATAACTTTAATTCGAAATCGCTGTAAGACTTCTGATCGCGTCTGCGTTTTCTCTGCTACCTGCTGATATTGTGTGATATTGTTTGATATGCATTCGCTAAGCTTCTGTTGGAGTGTACAGACTTTACAGGGATGATTCAAACAATGTAGGAGAGTCAAATGGCGACTTTCCATCGAACAGATTTGTCTGTTTACTCGTTTCAGGTCTCAACGACTTCTGGCGCGCAGCTGGCAACTGACGGAGGCTCAGCTGGAGAGGTCTTCAGTGGACTGAGTGCTCAGGGAGTCAGGGAGTCAGGCTGTGGCTTCAGTGGATGCTGATGGAGAGCCTGGTGATGCGAGCAGAGGCTTAAGACAAAGCTAGAAGCAGAGGAGCAGAAAGGGAGAACAGATAGAGAACTTGAGGAGTTTGACTGGGCTGTGTTTTGTGCTCTCTATTGCTTTGTGCTTGAGCGTTCTTGTTACATCTTTGTGAGCGATCCTTCTCATTGTCGAGTGCACTTAATCTCATATCATCTTGAGGCAATTGTGGAGAGGTTTCTCCACCGAGAAGGAAGCGCTGTTATATCCGGGGTCACCTGGGGCTTGATCTGCCGACGATCAAGGGATCACCTATCTCACGGGCACGCCAAGGAGTAGGGGCAAGTTATCCCCGAACCTTGTACATCAAGTTGTTAGCGTCTATTTGGTTTGCTTTTCATTTCTGCATATTTCTGTTTGTGTTGTTTGTTTCCACTGCTGTTAACATAAGTGCAGAAGAGTTCAAAGAGAGCAAGAGTTTTGTGTCTGGCTATATTCACCCCCCCTCTATAGCCATCCAAGCACCAACAGATTTGTCGCTGCCGAAGTTTCCAATCAATGCTAACACTTAAGGATTTACTTGGTATCCACTTCTTGAGGTGACTAATCTAAGGATCCACTCTCCTCACTCTCTCAAACATAATGAAAGACTCCTTCGTGGAGGTGGAGAAATTTCGTACAAGCTCTCAAGAAGATACAACAAAAATACAAGCAAATACAAAGAAAATCTTACAAGATTTACAACAATGAACTCTCTTTGCTTTTCTTGTTTTCTTCTAATTTGGAATCGCCTCTAGAACCTTTGAAATACAGTAACACTATGCTCCAAGACTTTCCTTGAAATGGTGATGAATAAGGAGGAAGAGCGTGCGAAGAATGCCGAAGAGGTGCGTTTCAATCCTAGGTGAAAACCCTATATACTCGCGACCTAGGGTTCCCTTAATCGATCACCTAATCGATTACCACGTCAGACTTAGCCATTCAACGGATATTTTTTGAAGCTTAATCGATCAACCAATTGATTAAGACGATCTTAATCGATTCAACACCTTTCTGTGCTCCCGCGAAATACCACCGTAATCGATTGCTCAATCGATTACGGTCCTCCTTGATAGATTGCCCAATCGATTACGGTCCTCCTTGATCGATTACCCAATTGATTAAGAAGAGACTTAATCAATTGCCCAATAGATTCAACCTATTTCTATTTTCGCGACACAACTCTTCCAATAGATTACCCAATCTATTCACTCCCTCTTTAATCAATCACCCAATTGATTAAGAAGATTTTTGTTCGCGAGAAACCAACGCGAATTGATTACCCAACCGATTGGCTCCAACCCTAACTTGTGTGCACAAGTCTAGGGTTCCCTTGTTTAACCCCGGTCAACCGTGATCTGTTATGACTTCCTTACCAAGTGTCTGATCAGACCTTTGACCGACTTGGACTTTTCCTTGCCTAGTTCCCAACTAGAACTTTTTCCATGTCAGCGTGTAATCTCCCCGATCCACCTGGACTTCACCTAGTCTTACTAGGTGTTCCTAGTCCCACCAGGACTTTTCTTTGTCAGCGTGTGATCTCCCCGATCCACCTAGACTTCACATAGTCTCACTAGAACTCACACACAGTTCTAATATCATTGTCAAACATCGAAACCCAAGTTCACCCGAGCCTAATCAAACTAGGTCAAGCCTGACCTAACAAAGATTGCACCAACATTAATAAATGAACCCTTAATTTGTCATAGGAAGAACCTTTATAACCAGGTCCAATACCAACAATACCATCTAATGCATCTTTAAAGAAAAGCGACCGAATTATTTTAAAAGGAATCCTTGCATGAATAAGCCATCTACCAACTCTCAAATCCACTTCACGTAATGCCTCCTTGCTTTGAAACGTACTTTTCAAACTTGGTTGGCCTTGGGGAGTTGATCTTGTTGCAAAATAACTATTAACTTTTGTCTTTTGTTTGCCTTTGTCTCCGACAACTTGCACTTTAGATGGTGGATGCCTAAGATTAAGCTCTTATTCCTCTTGTTTAAATGTTCCTCAATCTCATCACAAAAACTCAAAGAATCATCTTTACTTTTATTTTTCTTGATTTCTTCCAAACTTGCCAACATTTTCTCTTTCACATCATGAGGAACTGAGGCATTTAGATATGTTTCCTATTTTTTCTACAAGATGTTGCTTCGTCCTATTAATCCCTTCACCTTTGTATTCTTAAACAAAACAAGCATGTATATAATGACTTCCCTTTCACAATTGTCAAATTAAAATACTTCCATGTCGGATCAATTTTCCCACGAGTAGAAGCTGACAAAGATTGGTTGTCAAGATTGGCAGCTTCAGGATTGACATTATTATTAGCATTAACCAACACGATATTACTATTTACTTCTATAGATTAATTAGGAATTGGAGCATTAATATCTAAATCTAAACAAATAAACGAACAAAACAAAACACAATTAAATTCACATAATCACATAAAAACCCAACAAACAAATCTAGTTAAATTAAATAATCCAGTACAAAGCCGCAAATCAAATTAATACTAACACTAAGCTTCAAATAATGAAGTCCTACATTTGCTTCAAATTACAATAAACAAATTTCAAACTAATTTCTTCTTTAAAACAGAAAACATGTGGTCCATTTTGTAATTATAAGAATGAAAAAAATACTTGGGTCTCGGATCATACTTTCATCCACGATGGACAAGGAGGCAGAATTGTAGAAGATCGAGCACGGTCGGGTAGGCTCGACACAACATGGGGTGGTGATGTAGCGAGGCGGGGTGACATGGTATAGGGGCAACGTTGCACGACATACGCACGATGAGGCGATGTGGCACAACGCAGCTAGAAGCAGATGCAGATTGGCACAGAGCTGACACCGACGGCACGGGCGCACGGCTGGCAACGACGGCTCTCTTGCTTCTCTCCGAAACACTAAGCAAACTAGGTTTGGGTGAAAGCTTTCCTTTGTTATTGTTTTTTAGAAAGAAAGATAAAAGGGAACAAATAAAACAAATCAAAACAGCAAAATAGGTTTAAGAATTCATGATTTCTTATTTTTTCAAGATGTAAAATGACATCGTTTTGCGTCATTTTTTTAATAAAAAAATCGTCGGACCACACAAACTAGGCCGGTTTGCCCGGTTCATCGGTTCTCGGACGGTTAAAAAAGGTTCATGGTCGGTTCTTAGGTTCAACTTGGACCGGATGGTTTGCCGGTTCTTGATTCAACTGGTCCGATCGGCCGGTTGATAACCATCATTTTTGTTGATTATTTTAGGCTCTAAAATCCATGTTTGATCCACATTTTATATGCTTAAGTTTGCAATTATATTAGGTTTCATGTATTCCCTTTATTTTGGCTTTTAATTCAAATCTTTATATATTTGGGATATTTTTGACACTAAATTTGGATATCATTTTGTAGGCTTTAATTGATCATGGACCTATATCAAATCGGGTCAGACTTGAGTCAGCATTGGATCCAGATCAAAGGGATCAAGCATCGGATTAATAGGAGCCGTCCATTCTAGAGAACGGCTAGATCTGAGTCATCGGTCAACTTCTGGTCAATCCGAGTTCAAGATAGAATCAATCATGACCATAGATCAAGATCTGAAAATTTAAGCCAAATCAGAAGTGATCTGACCGTTGGATCAAGCTCAAGATGTTCTAGACCATCCATTCAAGAACAGGAAAGATCTGGACCATCCGCCACTGATCTGGTTAATCCGAGTTGGGGATAGGTAGATCAGGACCATTGATTGAGATCTGTGGAGTTTGGTTCAGATCTGAAGAGATCCGACCGTTGGATGAAGCCAAATCGATCTCAGCCGTCCATTGCTAAGTTTCTTCTGAGCTGTGAACTCTGGCTTGGTTGACTGGACTCAATCTGCTGGACCAGAGCTGGGCTGAAACCTGATCTGTTTAACCGAACCTAGCTGCTAGGTTGTAACCAAGGCTGGATCGAACTGAACCGCTGAGCCAAACCCAACTTCTGAGCTGAACCAATGGACTGAACCCAAGCTGGACCGAACCAATTGGACACACACAAAAGGGCATCGCGCAAAGAAGCTAGGGCAGACGGGATTTTTCCCGACTCACTCCATCCGCTCCACCCTCACCGCCAACGACTTCCGCTCCATCCTCATCGCCGCCGGACAGACCATCAACGCCGACCACAAGCTAGGGCTCTGGGGGTTCCGAACCCTAGCTGAACTTCTCCATCTCATTCCATCGCACTTCATCGCCGCCGGCCGGACGAGCTAGGGCTCTGGGGGTTCCGAACCCTAGCCGAACGCAGCCGTCGCAGCATTCCAGCACCACCACCACAGCTAGGGCTCTGGGGGTTCCGAACCCTAGTTGACATCTCACCACCCACTCCACCGCCGCAGTTCTTTATCAGCATCACAGCAGCTTCTCTTTTCTTCGATTTCACAATTTCTTCACAGCATTTCCAGTTGTTCTTATCAGCAGTTTATTTCTTCCAGCAGATTTTCTTTCCAGCTTTTCTTCAGTAGCTTCCTTCATAGCAATTCGATTCCAATAGATTCCATCATCACAGCCGGCAGCAGCTTCAAGTTCTTCACAGCAATTCTGTTTTACTTCTTCATAGCAGATCCATTATTCCCTAGCAGTTCTTCATTAGCAGTTCTTCATTAGAGTTGGTCAATTGTCCGATGAGTTGGTTTGTGCCAGTTGATGTGTTTCAATTGTGTGTTCAATGCATCCATCAATTGTTGGTCTTCCATGTTTAGTTGATTGCAATTTTGACTCAGTTTGATACATTGTTAACTGTCTATGAATTTCTTCAATCAATGGTTTCTTATTTGTGGCAATTAACTTAGTTTAATTCATGCTTTAATTCATGCTTAGTTTAATTCATGCTTCATTTGTTGCAGTTGATGTGTTTTTGGCAGCCTCTTTATCTAATCCGGAGTATAATATTTTCTTCCGCAAGCTTGGTTTAATGTCTGATGTATTGGATTGATAGATTGTTGAATGTTTGTATTGGATAGATCTTTTCCACATAAATTGGCACATACTCGAAGCAATTTTTAGCATGCCTATCATGTGTTCGATTAAATACTTTTTAGAACAGTTAATTTCAATTGGGATGTTTTTTAGTTGATTAAATCTTGTTTTGTATTGCTCTTCCATTGTTTTAAGTTTTATGTCTTCATTACATGCAATTAAGTTAGGAGATTAAATTTCTTTAATGCTGTAGATTTTCGTTTCATGTTTAGTTTTGTTAATGCCTTATTTCAAGTTGTCTTTTCTTTGCTGAAATTGTAGCTAGGTTAAATTAGATTTTCTTATCTACATTGTCTTTTCTTAATTAGAACTAGATTTCATACCATCTTTACTATTTCTTTTCGTAGTATTAACGTTCAAATCCAAAACCCAATTTCATATCCAAAACCCAAAAGCAATAAAATACAATCCTGAGAATTATCATGTACCAACTATATTCGTTGGGAGACGACTCGAGTTACTCTATGCTACATTAGTTTAGAGGAATTCGATACTTAAATTGTATTTGAAACCGTGACACGACTGAAACGGTCATCACCGGTCCGATTTGATTTTCTGAACAATGAAAAAAAAGATTTGATTAACAATAATAAAATAAGCTAAAATTTATTTAAATATAGATATTGATATAATTGGTGACAGAGTCTAATAGCGTAAAAGGATCTATATACTAACCCTACTAGTAGAATAGACTTGGTTATTATTGTTGTTGTAATTACAGTTAACTAGAGAGGATAATTTTGATGACAAAACATAAGATCTAGATGACAAAAGGTGATTGCTTACCCCTAGCACCCCGTCAACCTGTCCCAAGGACAATACGGAGGAGATAAATTACGGGGACTACTAGCCGGGAAGCTGTGGCTCGCACGTGGGGAGGACGGACACACCGACTTTGTCAGGTTTTGACTCACAGTCCTAAAGATAGCAACACCATACACGCTAACTATCAGTCCATCCTGTAGGGACCAAAAACATAAGATCTATGTAGCAAAAGGTGATTCGCTCGCTCCTGGCGATTCGCTCGCTCCTAGCCCCTGTCAACCCATCCCAGGACCAACACGGAGGAGATAAATCACAGAGGCTACTAGCCTGGATGTTGTGGCTAGCGTGTGGGAAAGGCGGACACATTAACTTTACCAAGTTTTGACCCCAGACCTCAATGTATAATATCCACGCACTAACTATCAGTCCATCCAGTGGGAACCAAGAACATAAGATCTAGCTTCTTAAGATGTTTGCATCTCAAGTGTTTCTTCACAATACACACCAAAAATTATAATCATGAATTTACTTGTCGGTAATTATTTTCATATTGATCATGGGCAGGTACATCTGCTTCATACTGCCTAATATTATGTTCTTGTATGATTGAAGAATAATTTCAAGTTTTCAAAATGCAAAAAGAAACTGCGCAAAAAGTAATTTTCTTTGATCGATCAGCAATTTGTGTTTCCTTTTCTGTTTACTCAATTCTGATAATGATTTGATAGTATCAAATTTGGTTATAATTCTCGTATAACTTTAATCTACATCATGAATTGTTAAAAGTGATATATCTAATGCAATTTACAAATCATTGTTAAAAGTGAAATACTTTATAGTTTAATAGTTTATTTTATGTGCTTCTAACAATAAAAGACAACTTATTCAACCATCATGGATATTCATTAAACAAGCATACAATCAAGATGCATTTTTATATCAAAGGGGAAAAAGCACGCATATCATGTAAATGTTATTAGTTTCTTTTTTTAGATAACTCAATTGTTTCATAAAGAAATGTGTTTTCTATCCGTAGCTCTGGAGGTTCTTGTAAGGCATGGAACCAACAAATTAAAACTAAAAGAATATCAATTATTTTAACAGTGACCTAATTGCTTGCTCCTGAAAATGATCAAGCTAATTTAACAAATAATCCGAAAGTAAGATGAGAATTGAATTGGAAAAAAAAAAGAGATTACATTATGTGCATATGCATCAACTTGTCTGAGAAATCAAACCAGGCAACAATTTGTTATACTTGCGCATGTTTTGCATGAACTCCATGTCGGATCCCAAGGTACAATAAGTAGAACACCACCAATACTCTCCCTGAACAAGATGATAAATTTGGATCAACAACGGAGCATTAACATTGAAGTCAGTCAAAAGCTACCTGGGAGAGATTGCAATTCAAACATACATCAGATTTCTGGGTTCTGATCCATATCATAAACAACCTTTACATTACATAAACAACATAATCAATTCTGCCATCGAATCCTTCTTTTGCAACGTACAAGTAAAGCAACATACAAGGAAAGCTACTGCAGAAATCCCTCTGCTGCTCGTAGAACCTACCCCAATACTCCTTTTTAGGACTAGACCACTGCGGATGAAAGAGGGAAAATAAAAGTTAGTGTTATGTAATCAAAGGGCAGACACACTAAAGTAGGAATCATCTTAGATACTGCTGCATACCTCTGTTAGAGGAAAAGGGTTAAATTTTGTGCTTTTAATAGAATCCATCACCTCTGTGGTTGATCTGAATTAGAGGTTCCAGGAGGGGGTGCGATGGGCATACTACTTGCTGACCCATTCTCAGCAGGTGGATTGACACCCCATTTCCCTTCTGATTCTAGTGGCTCTAATACATATACTCCACCATCTGTCATGCCCAAGGCAAATTGATTTGGTTCTGATGGATGGGCAGCAACCACTAGTGGATATACAGTCGAGCTGTCAAAAAGAAATAAAATAAAAAAACATGAATCCTCCATAGTAAATCTCAAGTAGCACACTTAGTCTACTATTGTACAACAATCAATGTGGCAGACCACAGTAAAAGGCATTGAGAAAGCAAATATTGATCTCCTACAATGTGATTATTTACATAACTAGCAAATTTTTATATGATGCTGGAGAACTACAGGAACAACTGCAAGTTCACATTCAGTTACTGCTTGATAATGGTTATAACAAAGGTTCATGTCTAGCCTTGCATCCATTGTGCAAATTGCTGACAAGAGAGTGAACCGTACTACAAAACATGCATAGATTCTTTAACATACCTGGAATTTCCAACGAGATAAGCAGCTGGAAGGATACGACATCGTAGAGTGAGATTGGTGGCATTGAATACACAAATCGTGGCATCTAAGAAACTAGCATATATCAACTGACTATCGCAAGAGAATGTCGCATGTGAAATGGGTGCAGAACCTTCACGAGGAGACCACTGAAAGAGAAAGGTACTGTTATTGAATATATCATGACCTATAAGGTTGCAGCATTCACAATGTATAGCAAATACCTGCTTCACACTTTCTAATTAGTAGTTTCATATAAAGCAATATGGGTCTCATGCACTGCTAGGAAGTGTATCTGATCCTGATGGAACTGAACACGCGTGTCTGAGATTGCTGCTGGTGTACGCCCAGAAGGAATTTGCAGAAGTCTGCTTCTCTGTTTTTCCCATCCATCGGTTCCAAACACACAAAGCTGCAAGGAAAAAGGAACATTTACATTTGAAGAGGAAAGCTATGTTACACCAGCTCCTTAATGCTGTACTAATCAAACACAAGTTCAGAATTACTAAATTGTACCAGTATGTACTATTATTTAATTGTAGTAAGACAAGAACAGTGAATAACCTGAGCATCAGCTCCAGATGACACCAACACATTCAGAACACTTGAAAAGGCAAGACCTGTAATTCTCTTAGAGTGGCCCCTAATTTTGCTCTTGACCTGCATAAGAATAATTATGTAGGTTACAAAATTCATTACATAACTATCACATGCTGCTGCCATAGGAAAGTACCTCATCAACTCGGACATTATAGATCTGAATAGTGGAATCTTCCATTCCTATAGCAATTATATTATTGTCTTGTGGATGAAATGCAAGGAAAGTAGCTGCAGGTGGAGGTGCCATGAATGTTGTCATAGTCTGCCATGAAGAACAAAATGTCAAATCCAGAATAAACAGACCTGTGTTTTGTTACATGATATACGGCTAACCTTAAATGTCATCATGTTGAATAGGATATCTTCCCTCCTGATGCTGACATAACATAAGAATCATTCTTTGAAAGTGCAAAGCAGTGGACTGCTTCTTCGGGATTTGTATCAGTTATTTCATTAGTCATCAATATGCCACTTGGTGGTTGCCACAACTGAGGAGCAACACCTGTTGTCGCCTACAATAGCATATAATTAGCAAACTGGAGAACGACTTTTATAGTGACATAGAAAAGAAGGTCCTTTGTGGAAGTATTTATCATATCTTCACCTTTCCACTAGAATGACGTTCGTTACGAGGCCACTTCCAGAGTAGGTGAATTGCATTTGAAGCTAAAGCCAAAATGGCAACCCCAGAATTGGTGTAAATTAGTCTTGAAATCTGTAATATAAAGTTCTAGTAAGGACATTCAAATAATGTTCTTTCTTCCCCAGTATCCAATCAGTAAAATCTTCAGTGGAGACTGAATTGATCTAACAGGCTTATTAGAGCAGTCAGAATAGATGAGAAATAGAAACAACATTAGCTCCATTAGCCAACCAGATTATCTCATTTAATATACAACTTCAACTGAGCAACTATTTCACTAGGCACATGAAATGTAAACAAATTGCACACAGATACTAAAACACCTTTCCCTCAAATCAGAGAAAGCAACAGAAAATGATCGTGAAATAATTCAAAAATGTCCAGACTCTCTTCTGGACATATTCTCAAGCAGACAAATAGGAGATATGGACATAGTTTTCTGACTTACTAGTTGGTATTCAACTGACTTCTCAAGAATAAATGTTGATGTTTTCAGTTCTACAAAGAAACTAATGTATTTTGACAATATTTGGTGATTCTATAATAGATCTACAAGAAAAAGTTTTTCACACATGAAACTCCACCTAATAGCAGACAAAAAACCAGGAAAACAAATAAAAAGAACATAAAAAGAAGATTCCAAGAAAAGTATTATTGAACATAAAATTTACATGTTTGATCCCAAGAAAAGATTCATGATGTTGACCCTATGTCCAATCAGATACTTGTTAGAAAAATATAACAAATAAAAAGAAGAAAACAAAGTTTAAGAACAAACGCCATACACATCTGTCGGTTTCACATTGGTGCAATTTTCAATATATTATAACTACAAGAATGTCAAACTATTCAATTGTGTTGATATATTATCATATCGAACAGTATTTTCTTGTTTTTTATATGATATTGGCCTGAATAAACATTCAATATACAACACAATCACTAAACGACACAATCACTATACAATGTTACACATGAAACTGTAAATATAGAGATCTAACCTTGCTTGTCCTAAGACTATCTGGGAGCCTTAAAGATCGGCATTGAGCTGGTTCATTGATTTCAGTAAGCTTCCAGATCTTTGATTTTTCCATTGATTCATCAGCAATTCTTGGTTTGACATCAACGATGTTTCTGACATCGCCATTCTATCAATTTCAAAACAATGTTAGAAAAGTAATTTAAAAATTGGACAAGATGAAAAAATAGAAGAGAAAAAAAATTATATTATAGTTTAGAATGAAAACCAAAATTCAGAGACCATTCCAGCTAATGCCATTGGTGGGGCAGTTCTATCAGTTATTCCAGATGTAGTTGCAACAGCGGCAGCAGACAATGGGCTTACAATAGGCTGTATCAGGAAACAAAGACATCAACTAATTCATCTCATTTAATGCAATAAGGCAAGTAGTTAGACTTAATTCACATACAGATACCTTAGTTGCAGTCTCTGAAACAGCCCTAGAAGCATCAAAGGAGCGGTTTTCAAGTGTACGCAAAAGTCGGATTCCATCACCATTTGCCAAAATTTTGATTCCATTATCATGAGTGGAAACAGCCAATAGTGTCCCTTCCTTGTTGAATCTCATCCTTGGACTTGCCTAAGTTGAAAGTCGATACGTAAGACTTCTTCTATAAGAGTTTATATAAGAAGCCAAAAAAGAACAGAGATTACTGGTAGGCCACCATCAGCATCAACAGTAGTTAGAAGATTGATATTATCCATATCCCAGAATTTGATAAGAAATTCGTCACCAGCAGCCAGAAACCGGTTTCTAGTAGTATCAAATTGCACAACTCCCAAAGAACGTTTCCGGAAACCTTGGTAGGTCCTCTTCACAGCTCCTTCACTTTCATTCCACTCAACAATGAATGTCTCCCCTTCTTTACTTGTCCCACATGAAAAAAGCCTAAAAAATGAGGAAATACCTAAATGGTGAGGAAGATAGAACCACATGCTATCTTGTCCCAAAAGACTTGGAAATGTACCTTGAACCATCTGCGCTATAAGCCATTGTAGTGCACCAGTGTCCTGGAGCATCATAATCCACCCTGGATCCCAAATTGTCATACAACCATGCCTTTATTTTTCCATCCAATGCTGTTGAAAAGATGAACTGCAAGTAAAAGAAGCAAATGGTTAACAATCCTTGAAAATTCAACAAGGAAAAGAGCTAAGACAATAAGACATTCCAGAGTTAAGATCAATTCAGCGGAAAATTAAAGCCTAAACAATTTAACCACCTGAATGTTTTCTTTGTGATGTGGACAAACAGAGTAAACTGGTGCCTCGTGCCTTCAAAGGTGTACTGTTTTGTAGCACTATTTGCATCCCACACCTAATGTACCACAAACTTAGATAAAAGCATCAAGAAAGAAAGAGCAAATACTGCAGAAATTCGGAGTTCTATACCCACCCTAATTGTTTTGTCATCTCCACAGGTGATTATAGCAAGCTGCTTATTGGGATGAGCAAATGCAATATCATTGACACCGCCAACATGAGCATCAATCTGTTATTTGGATATCAAAAGTCACAAATAGTTAAATGGAGCAAGCAATTAATTAAAAAAATGCATCTAATGATCTTCAAACCTCCAAGTGCTGTCTAATATCATCACCACCATGGTAAGAATATATTTGAACAATGTGCCTTGAGTAAGCAACACCTACACAATAACTTAGAGAAATTACAATAAGCATCATCAAGTCTTATTTGTTTGTCTGTACAAGTACAAAATTAGCTTACCAAACAAGGCGCCATCAGGACTCCATATGATGCGATTAACTGACACAGCAGGATCCTTAACCAAAGAAGCCTGGGAAGCACAGAGATGTTAAAAAGAACAAAGAAAAGAATATGAAAAACAGAACAAAACAACAATTCATAACATCAATGAAGAGAAATCAGACCTGCAGAGACATGGAGCAAGCACCAAGCTCCCAAACCTTGAAGTTTTTAAAAATTAATCTCTCCCTAGTGCCGACATCCCATAATGCAATCTCACCAACATTTGTACCGACTATGATAAGTCAACCGAAAAAACCCAAATCAAAGGGCAATGAACATTAAGTGCTAAAGCCTCAAAAGAAAATAAGCATGGAAACAGTAATTTACTGAAAAGAAATACCAAGAAGAATAGTTTGCTGGATTGGATGAAAATCCATGCTCATAGGGTTTGATCCTTGGCTCAGTGTTCGCACAACTGTTTTTGGCAAGTCCTCCAGCGAAAATGTAGCCTGGTTATGGTTCTGAGGATAGGAAACTGGCAGTATATTGACAGGCAGATTTACCTGAATTATGTAGTCCAAAATTAGAGAAAGGATCACCAGACAACCAACAGAATCTATCACAGGTCCAGAACCAAAAAGGAAATTTTCATAGAACAGAAACATTGAGCAGACCTCGTCAGATATCCCAAGGGGCCTTGTTCTTTTCGATACATGGTCAGAATCGGCAGATGCATAATCAATTGGAGGGTTGGCAGTTGGAGGTGTCCTTGGATGTTTTAAAATTGCAACTGCATTCAAGAACAAAACATTTCTTAAGTTATCACCACAAATCTTCTGGAACTAGCAATCACAGTGCAACACACTACCAGGATTTGTAGGTGCATTGAGACCAATAGGTCCACCAGAGACAGCCGGATGGGTTACAGCTGAGGGATTAGACATCCAACCCGCAAGAGGTGTAGGAACAGGTGCTGGAGCAGGTTGAAAAGGCTGGAGAGAAACACGTCAGTAATAAAAACATAATTCTCATAACGAATAGCACTTATATTAAACATAGGAAAATACCCCATGAGCACCCAATGGAGGAAAACTTCCTGCTTTGGGCATGGTTCCAAGCAGTGGATTGTTTACTGGTGATGGAGCAAGAGCACCATTTGGTTGCCCACATGAATGATCAACAAAAAGGGTTTTTATATCTGGATTTGGCCTAGGATTTTTACACAGCTGATGCTGCCAGTTTAAACTGCCAATCAAAAATTATTAGTGAATCAAATACTCATCATAACATACCAGATACTCCAGAGTTGAAAGTTAAAACCAACAGCCGACTGGAAACCAAAATCTCTCTCTTAAATGCACCATATCAAGCTCATGTTCATGATTTCCTAGTGTGCTCTACCTCGACCAACATTTATTATCTAGATGTCTCACAAGTAGCTAACTATGTCACTCTTTGATAAATTACTGTATTTGATAATGGAGAAGCTTCTACGAGATTAGAGTTAAATGACTGTCATATTCATAATATATTTTGAATTATTTAAACATGAACATAAAATAAATCATAAGGAACATATATTTCTTGTACATAATGGCACATACACCAAATATTCTTATGTTGATTTCTGCAGACCCAGGTAATGCTGAAAATGACAGAAACACAGAATTAGGTGGCACTTGAGGCATTTTCTACTAAATTTTTACAATTTCTCCAACTCCAAAAACTGGAAAACTTCAATTTACAAAAGGAATATACATTAGGGGCATTGAGCTATTCCATCATTTTAGATTTTCTAGAAACGGTATCAGCTCCAAAAATTGCGTTTTGGAAAATTAGAATAAGAAAGTCATTCCAGAAAAGAAAATATCTAAAAAAAAAAAATACAAACAAACGCTAACATTTTGATTTCGAAGTGACAAGTAGCATCCATTGAGAAACACAAAGAAAACTTTTTTACAATCAATATAGAAAATGGCAGAAAAAGTCATCAGAAAAAATTATGTAGCAAATTGCTCTGAAAAGGCATCCATGCTCCAGAGATATGAAGTGAACATAATCAAAACCCTAAATTACATTTAGGAAAGACTTGGAATCCAACATGTTAAGATTACAATACTCTGGAGAGAATTAATAGTAAACTTCCTAAATTGATAATAGATATAACAAACTTATCAACATGAAGATGAAGCACTTTGAGATTGACCAAATTGAGGATTCATACCTCTGGTTAATTAAGGTACGCAACCGAGAATTTTTTAGGTTAGGGAACTGTAGTTTATCTCGGAAGAGGGGATTTGCTTCAATTAGCTTCTTGAGTTCAACAAGCATGATTGCCCTTGCTGATTTTGTATCCCCATACTTTGAAAGTTGCTCATTTTCCCTAAAAAATATGTTTAACACATCAGAAACAAGAAAGTCTCAGTAGAAGTTTAAGCTAGTTGAATATAAAAGGTTAAAAGTTCAAACCTGAAGTTCTCTAGAGTTAGAAGCTGAGTAATTTCCTTAAATAGCTCCTCATTAAATGAGGCAAAGACCTTCAAATCTTTCACAAGGATTTCAACTGCCTTAGACCGGTCATGTCTAGGAAGGAAAAATAAGTTTGGAGATTAATTTCTCAGAAATATCAAATCAAAAGAACAAAAACCAGAGCCTACTTGTCCAATGCTTCGAGATACTTTTGCTTCCGTATTTCGAAGAAAATCTTCATGGAGTACCGATTGTCATCAACCTTAGTGAAGCCAGAGAGATATTTCTCTACACTATCCCAATTCCCATTGTGCACCTCATCCTCAAAATACTTCATATTGAAATAGAAGCCAGACTCTTGTTCAAGCCTGCACCCAAAACCGCACAAAGATTGAAAAGAAGTCACGCAATGGCACACAGAAAGGCTACTCAAACGACCAAATAACAGAGGTTTTTTTAAACGAAACCAACTTGTGAACTGTTTCCTTGAACTTCTCCTCGTCGAGGAACTGCAGGATCAGAAACACCAGCTCTCTACTGAGTGATGACATCGCGTTCCACTAACCTCTTCCTCCAAACCCTAATCATAACAAAAAATCAAACACAACAATCAGATCTACTCAACAGCGCCATAAAACACAAAAAGATCCATCTTTGGAGATAATCCGACGGTCCAATTCAAGACGGAAGTAAGAGTGGAGCATCTCAACAGGTCAAAAGCGGAACGAGAAGCGAGAATGACCAAGGAACAAACATACACCACCAAAACCCTTCATTCGCTGCAAACAAGATCTAAGACCGGCAACGGAGAGAAGCACCGGACGTCTAGGGTTCCAGCAGAACGGCGGAAGCACTCCAAAAAACTTCCAATTGAGGATGACGGACAGCAAATAAGGGTAAAAGAAGGAAAGAAAAAAAAGGGGAAATTGTGCGGGCAGAAGATATGAAGCTGAGACTTTCACGCGACGATTCTAACGCCAAAAAAAAAAGTTGGAAAGAAGCAGGCGGCCATCCGAGCTCACCTCCGAGTCGAAGAAGATATAGGGCGACGGCAGCGACAACGATCGATCCGAGCAAAGCGACGACCACCAATAATTTAGATGGCCATCCCGCTCCTTAACCGGCAAGAAAAAGAAGGGGAAAAGAAGAAATAAGCAATCTATATCCACTGTCGACGCAGCAGGGTCGTATTTAAAGGCAAGGGAAAGACAAGTTGATAATCCGTTCTACTTATCAAATCGATAAGACAATGTGCTTATTAGTACGACAGATAAGCTCGGTATTATGAAGTTTTTTTTTTCTTTTGACATTGATAAGGAAATTAAGTGAGTGGGCCCCACATGGTGCATTTGCGGATAATTAACTGCAGCGGAATCCGCGAGCTTGGAAGAGGCAACGGTTTGGGATCGGGGGATTTGCTGAATGGTTTCGGACATACTTGTATCGCGAAACGCCAATAGCTGGAGGACGAGTGAGTTTTAGGTGACGCAACTGATGCTGGGATCACATGGCACCTGTCATGGCTCGTGCACGTGACCAGGAGAATCTGGCATCGAGTGTCGGCTGACGTGGCGATTGCCAAAAATAATAGGAAATTTTCAAAATTTTTAAAGCAGAAGGAATTATTTGTGACCTTTTTTATTCAAACCTTTTCTTGGTAAAAATTTGTCAATAAAATAATGTTAACAAAAAAATGATAATTGCATTTTTTATTTTTAAATGAAGTTTTTTTTGTTTACTTTATTCAAAAATAAGATAGAATCATAGAAAATTATGAACAAAATAAATTTTTAATATTTTTAAAAATGTTTTGATGATATGAATAATAAAGAGCACTTTTTTAGTTTTCCTTTTACATTGTCTTATTTACCAATTTAAAGAAAAATCCTCTTGAAAAATTAAATTCCAAAATTATCTGATATTTATTTTGTTGGCAGATATAGGAAAGAAAAATCTAAAAATAATAATAATAAAAGGACAAAGGGATTTAATTCTATTCAATTCATCTTATTTAATCTTCATTTAAATTTGACAAAAATGGAAGGATTACCTTTTAATTTATGTCCAAGAATGAAACAAAACAAAAAAAAATTAGAGCAATTAATATATTTTTTACTTAATTTTGCTTAAACTTTTCTAGAATATTTGTGAGGATTCATTACGCTGATATTTGAATAATTAATTTCTTTTGTCCCCATATGAGAATGAACTGCAGCCATATGTTCCTGATCGAGATAAAAGCGAGGTCACATCAGAATCAAGTCAATGATGTGATTTTAATTCTTTCTAATGAATTAATTAAACACTTAAAACATTTTAATAAAAATCAACAGGCCTTTATTATCAGAATCTTATTTCGAAACAGACTCGTTCAGCTGAAGTCATACGACAATTATACTTTTATTTGTCTTAATTCATTAAAATTAAATTAGTGCGCATATTTCTGTTTAGTGCTGTACCGACAAAACAACTTTAAAGTAACAAAAATTGTATTACGACGGAACATGGGAGGGTATTAGATTTTTTATTATATTTATTTTATAAAATTAAATTAGACTAACTTTTTAGGCCATTTATCTCGTTCTTGCCATACGATTAATTCTATAGATGATCAATTCAATTTTATAAAAAAATTTTATTGACTATCAAGATAAATTTAGAAGTACGGATGAATCCTACCAGATAATGAGCGTCACAAATAATTTAAACTCCTCACATATAATGTGTTCTACATGAAATTCGAATCCTGTTGCCAAGAAGCTTATCCCACCACTTACCATCGTAACATAGAAATTAAACTATTTATTTATTTTTCTTTTAGCTAGCATAAGGTATCCATGTTACGCACCCAGAGCCCATGTTTACTCGAAAATCGAGCAACATTTTTCCTGTACGACGAATAATTTGAAGCTCATACTATATCATCTTAACATATATATAAAGCACAGTTACATACGACTAACAACAATAACAATAACTTACCAAACATCACATCCACGTAGTTAACAGTAAGCATAATAAACTCTGTAAAATCAATACAATAACTCCAAAATCCAACGGAAATAAATAAATATAAATCCACTAGCGAAATAAAAATAACATCTCTAGAAAATACGAAACAACTCAAAAATAGAAAGAATTGACACTAAGAGACGGCAGATGGATCCTCTCCTAGTGGTACGAGACACATCAATCTACTATCTGAAATAACAATGAAAGAATATGATGGTGAGTCCGGGCTCGAACTCTGCGGATATAGCAGATAGAGAAATGCATGGTATAAACAAGATAAATCAAAGCAGATAGAAATAAAGTATACAATCTCCGAAATGTAGAGCATAAATCAAATACATAAATATACCTGCGAAGCAAGATCAGAAACTCCCATGATACATCAATAATCTGCTCATACTACTGAGCAAATACAGATCAAATAATAAATGCAAATCAACAATCATATATGCATGTCAACCATATGCAACAATCATAGCTCAAACAAATACAAGATTCATCGTATGCAAATGATGCAATTATATATGTCACCTCTACACACCAATCTACAACCATCACACATATCTGCGTGGTCAACTAGGTAAGGGTTGTGATGACTGTACACACTCTCATATCCATCTCTGATGAGTGGCTTAGTGGACAGATACTGGGAGAACAACCTCAATCTCGAACCCCAAGAAAAAGGGGAGCACAACCGCTCTAATACCCAAGAACAAGGAAAAACAACCTTTGACTCCAAGAAAGGGAACACAACTGCTCTAGTACCCGACGGGAGAGTACAATCGCTCTACTTATCCCTCATAAATAACAGAGGGGGTGTCACTGCCAGCTGCCACTCTAACAACTACCATGACCTATGAGTGGTTGAGAATAACACGAGAGAACGATCGCTCGTACTCTGACAATTACCACTATCCTGAGTGGTTGAGTAGGCAGACTACTATATGATTGACGGCGAGCTTAACCATAAGGAAGTTGATAACCTCCAGCATGCAACAATGCATTATGGTATGTGATACCAACATACATAACCTCAATTAGGTTAACTATCATGCAATCAAATATAAACATAAGTATCCAATCAAACACCATAATAAATAGATATGCAACTAATCTACCGATAGGATATATCTAATGTCAACTAAATACTAGATAGGTCACATGGGTACTCTTGGGATCAGAAAATAAAAGTTGAGACTGTATAACTAAAAATTTAGATTATAACTCAAAGGTAGTAATGAAAAAGCACCAAGTAGAAAAATAAGTAATATAGAGCTAAGGTAAATAAACCTACTCAGATCACAGAATAATCATGCATTTAAAGATAAATAGAGCTAAAGAATCAAACAAGAATCAGGTCGGGTTGGAAAAAAAAAATTTAATTCCCAACCCGAACTCGACCCGAACCCGATTTCAACCCGAAACGCCCAAACCCGAACCCGAACCCGACCATCCCGACCAACCCGAACCCGACCCGAATAACCCAAAAAAACCGATTCAAAATGCCTTTTTTCACTATTTTCCCTATAATTATTCGCTTTTATCTCAATACTTCATCATGATCATATTAATATTGATATTAATATATATAAAAATATCTTAATTTTTAAAATAAAATTTGATTTAACCCCAAAAAATTCACTAAATATTAAATTCAGGTCAACCCGAACCCGACCCGAAAATTTTCAACCCGAAACCCTCCAACCAGAACTCAACCCGAACCTGAAAATTTTTAACCCGAACTTGATTTTTTTCAGGTCGGTTCAGATTGTGTCGTCGGGTCGTGTTGATTTTTAACACCCCTATTCCGTAGTAACCTAATTTATCAAGATTATGTTAAACACTCAATTTACCCAATAACTTTTAAATCCCAAAATGACACATGACATGCTATGCTCGATGCAAAATCCAAATCAAAAACCAATCCAAACCTACTTGCTCACGGCAGGAAGGTAGCGTGAACAAAGTAACAGAGATCAACTAACCATAATCCTATGGCTCACGGTAGTAGGTTGGAAAAATCAAAAGGAAACAACATATGTAACCATGACATACAGAATAAAACGTCACCAACTAGAAAACTGATGGATATTGGGTCTTACAAGATCAATATGATTTACGGTTTTATAAGAGAAAATCGAGGTGTCATCAATCAATGAAAGTCTAAATTGACTTCAAAATCGAAATCTACATTTCGAGTAGATGAATCTAGACAATTAATTTGCTCAAAATTGATTACGGGTGAATGAGAAATTAATTGTTAACTCAGCTCAAAATGTTACAAAAATGAAGTAGGGGGAAAATAATCCCACATTGGAAATTTCAGAGAGAATTTACTTCCTTATATACGTTGCTGTGTTAATTGAGTTAACACAAATAGCACAGATGCACTCATCCAAGGGGCGAGCAGGTGCTCGCACCTGCAAGCCCGCCACCCGCCACGCGTGGACGTGCCACGCGCGCAATGGGAGCACTTTGCACTTCGCACGTACACATCGTCGTAAGGAGCTTAAATTTATGTTCCGGGTGACATGGCTATACCTACGTGACACTTGGGTGATGTGGCATGCATACCTGGCACTCTCGGTGGACAGAGAGGGATGATTTGTTGATGCAGTCTGGCCCTGATTGTTGTTTTGGTGTTGACACCGATTTTAATTTAGGTGGATGATTATTGATTATGATTAAGTCCTGATCGGGGATCAGGCATGGTATGGAAAATCCTAGTCTGAAGGGCTAGGTGTTGAAAAATCCTAACCTGGAGGGTTAGGTGTTGAAAATCCTAGTCTGGAGGGCTAGGTGTTGGAAAATCCTAACCTGGAGGGTTAGGTGTGAAAAATCATAGCTTGGAGGGCTAGGTATTGGAAAAGTCCTAATTCGGAAGGGTTGGGTGAAAAGTCCTAGCTTGGAGGGCTAGGTGAAAAGTCCTAACTTGGAGGGTTAGGTGCAAATTCCCATCCTGGAGAATTAGGTGAAAAAGTCCTGGCTTGGAGGGTCAGGTGCCTAGCTTGGAGGGCTAGGTTGGATGATGTTCTAACTCGGAAGGGTTGGGTGAAAAGTCCTAGCTTGGAGGGCTAGGTGAAAAGTCCTAACTTGGATGGTTAGGTGCAAATTCCCAACTTGGAGGGTTAGATGGAAAAATCCTTAGCTTGGAGGGCTAAGGTGGATGAATTCCTAGCTTGGAGGGCTAGGTTTGAGTCCTTGGATCGGTCTGGTGACCGATCAGGGACATTGGCACGCTGCTCTTTCGTGGATCGGTCTGGTGACCGATCCAGCAATGTCTGATCGGACTGGTGACCGATCAGGGAGCACACAGTGAGGTTGGGAACCTACTGTGTGGCTCCTGATCGGACCGGTGACCGATCAGGGAGCAGGCTGCTTCCTCACTGCCTTGCTCCTGATCGGTCTGGTGACCGATCAGGGAACGCACGGTGAGTGAGTTCCCTTGCTGATCAAGTCCTGGATCGGTCCGGTGACCGATCAGGGACTTTGGATCTGATTAAAAAATCACTGTTCATCTGTCCTGATCGGTCTAGGTGACCGATCAGGCTTCACTCTGATCGGTCCGGTGACCGATCAGGCGTGTATAGCCGCGAGAGCTGGGAATCCCAGTGAAGCAGTAGATCGGTCTGGTGACCGACCCACACGCCCTGGATCGGTCCGGTGACCGATCACTTTAATTCAAATCGCACTGTCAGACGCTCTGATCACGTCTGACCATATCCGATTTGCTGCCACTTACATCTGATATTTGATTTACTGTGTGATACGCTGCTCTAACACCCTGATTAAGCTGCAGGTGACAGGGGAGGATTCAAACACTCAAGGAGAGGTCAATGGAGGCTTTCCTTGGAGCAGGTTTGTCCGATTCTCCATTTTAGGTTGCAACGGCCGAGCTGCAGACTGGAGCCGAGACTGGGGCTTGGATGAGGGGATCTCAGGAAGACCAGAGAGGGCTCAGTGGTAGCTAGCGTTGGCAGCTGGAGGCTACGGAGGATGTTGTCACCTGGTGCTGTGTGGAGAATCAAAAGCGCGGAAGCAAGCTTCGTGGAAGCAGAGTTCTGGAACTAATCTTCTTGCTGCGCCTTGAGTTCTCCATTACGAGCTTGCTGTGTTCTTGAAGCTTCATCACTTTGAGCAAGCCACTGATTTCGAGAAGCAATCATCCATTACTTGAGCGCTTGAAGGAGAGAACAAGGAGCTTGAAGTCCGACAGTGGGAAGACTCGAAGAGGGGTTCTTGCGTGAGATCGCCACTGGGTGGAGCTCAGGGAAGCTTGCTGTGTTCTTGTCCTTGCTAAGTGTTTGAGTAAGATCCTTCTAGTTGTTTCTTTGTGCTTAAACTTTATCTGTGATTGAAACACTGTGGGGAGGTTTCTCCACCGAGAAGGAGGTTGCTTTCTATCCGGTGATAACCGGGGCTTGATCTGCCGACGATCAAGGGATCGCCCACCTTAAGGGCACGCCAAGGAGTAGGGGCAAGTTATCCCTGAACCTTGTAAACCCTCCTTGTTAGCGACCTTGCTAATTGTGGTTGTTTGTTTGCGGTTTCTGTTTTCATTTACTGCACTGCTTCATTTCGTTTCTTCCGCTGTGCTACTGATAAGTTGAGTGCAGGAAACTTGTTAAGTTTCAAAGAAAAGTGATTGGCTATATTCACCCCCCCCCTCTCTAGCCATCTCGTTTCCAACATGATTAACTGTTGACTGGGCAAACGGATGGCCACCGTTGGATCGAAGAGGGTGATGGATCGCAAGTGACGCAATTTGGAGCGTTGATCATGAATAATCATGATTGAACCATTGGCGATGAAAGTTGATCTAGCGGCTGAGATCAAAGGAGGGCTGAAAGGTTACAATCTTCCAGATCTAGGGCTGAGATTAAGTGATCTGGTTGAAGGGTTACACCCTTTAGATCGAACGGCTCAGATGAACTCATCAAGGGGTACTTCACCTCTTCACCTAGTATAAATAGGACCCCTAGATGATGGAAAGAAATAACTCAAATCACTCAAACTCACTTAAGCCTAATCAACCTTGCATCCATTCCATCTTCTGCATCCGGAGTCCAAAAATCATCCTACGAGAGGGTTCGCCGGTCTGTGAATTTGAAGTGCTACTATTCCGGGACATCGTCGTTGTATCTTGGAAACGAATTGCTGCTATCCATAAGCACCTGAGCGGAGCAATATCGTTTTATGAAGATAGTGTTAAACACTAGCCTCGACGATATTATATCAGATTGCATCCTCCCTGGCGGCAATACTCATCGACGGAACCAAACAATCGTAAAACGATATCGGTGCAATCTGATATGGTCGTGATCAACGACGTTCCGACTACCGCTTCACCCAGAGTCCCGACCTCCGTTCCACCCGAAGAGAAGCCGGAGAAATTCAACGGAGCCAATTTCAAAAGATGGCAGCAAAAGATGATATTTTATCTGATGACGCTAAACCTCGTAAGGTTTTTGCGTGAAGACCCGTCAGCCGCTAAGGAAGGAGATTCCAATAGTAAGGTTGCTTGCGATGCGTGGTCGCACGGAGATTTCCTGTGCCGTAATTATATTCACAATGCATTGGACAACACGTTATATAACGTGTATTGTATGATAGAGATGCCAAAATCTCTATGGGAATCACTAGAGAAGAAATACAAAATTGAAAATGCCGGTTTGAAGAAATTCATCGTCGGCCGGTTTCTGGATTTCAAAATGGTGGATTCCAAAAGTGTGACATCTCAAGTCCAAGATATGCAACTGATATTGTAGGATCTGGATGCCGAAGGCATGAAGCTGAACGAGTTGTTCAAAATGGCCACGGTAATTGAGAAACTACCCCCGTCGTGGAAGGATTTCAAAAATTACCTGAAGCATAAGCAAAAGGAGATGGGGCTTGAAGACCTAATCCTGAGGCTACGAATAGAGGAGGATAATCGAAGGTTCTCTGACTCTAAAGGAACGAAGCGGGCTATCGACAAGATGTCTAACCTGGCTGAGCCAAACTCCAAGAAGCCGAAGCAATTCAAAAAGAAGGCTCAAGGCAAGAAATTCAAGGGTTCGTGCTACAACTGCGGAAAGCCAGGACACATGTTCAAAGATTGCAGACGCCCAAAGAAACTAACCCAGGGACAGAAGGATGTTGCGAACCAGGTCGCAACTTCTGACGACATGGAGCTAGATCTCACTGCGGTCGTGTTTGAAGCCAACACGGTGGTGGACAATCCGTAGCAGTGGTGGATCGATACTGGAGCAACACGTCATATCTGTTTTGATAAGGCGATGTTCTCCAAGTATACTCCGATAAGTGGAAGAAAGCTCTATATGGGCAATTCCACGACCTCGCCGATTGTCGGACTTGGAAAAGTTCTTCTGAAGATGACATCAGGGAAGGAGCTAACGCTTATTGATGTGCTCCATGTTCCCGACATTAGGAAGAACTTAGTTTCTGGATCGGCACTTGTTAAAGCCGGTTTCAGACTAGTGTTCCAGTCAAACAACTTTGTACTTACGAAGAATGGTGTATTTGTAGGTAAAGGGTACTTAGAACAGAGTCTGTTCAAGATGGTTATAATGACTGTACACCGTGAATTTGATGATAATAAAATAAAAGCTTCCAGCTATGTTGTTGAGTATTTTAATTTATGACATGATCGACTTAGACATGTTAATAATAATACTCTGAAACATCTCGTCAAATTAAATTTATTACCAAACGTCAATGTTGACAAAACACACCAATGTGAAGTATGCATGGAAGCAAAAATGACGAGACTACATTTTCATTCGGTGGAAAGGTCAACAACTCCTCTAGAGTTAATACATAGTGATCTATGTGACTTAAAATTCGTGCAAACTAGAGGAGGTAAAAAGTATTTTATTACTTTTATCGATGACTGCACGAGGTTCTGTTATGTCATTCTTTTAAGAAGTAAAGACGAAGCTTTAGAAGCTTTTAGAATCTATAAAATAGAAGTTGAGAATCAACTTGATAAACGAATTAAAATAATTCGTAGCGATAGAGGTGAAGAATATGGTGCACCGTTTGATAAATTTTGTTCAGAATCTGGCATTATCCATCAGACAACGGCGCCTTACTCACCTCAATCGAATGGTGCTGTCTAACGTAAAAATCGGACATTAAAGGAAATGATGAATGCCTTGTTAATAAATTTAGGCTCACCCCAGAAGTTGTGAGGGGAAACTATATTATCGGCAAATCACATTCTCAATAAAATCCCTCACAAGAAGAATGATAAAACACCATACGAACTATGGAAAGGCCACGAGTCATCGTACAAATACTTGAAAGTGTGGGGGGTGCTTGGCAAAGGTCAAAGTACCCAAGCCAAAGCAAATAAAGATCGGACCTAAAACGTTCGATGCAATATTTGTCGGATATGCCCAAAATAGTAGTGAATATCGTTTCATAGTTTACAAGTTAGACATTCTTGATATTCATGTCGGAACAACCATAGAATTTTGGAATGCAATATTCTTTGAAAGTATATTCCCAAATAAGAAAGAAAGCATTCAAAGTGATAGCAACGGAAGCTCTAAAGACAATGACGTTTCTGAACTTAGTTGTCGTAAAAGACTATTGACTATCAAAACGAAGAGCCATGTCGGAGCAAACGAGCTAGAGTCGAGAAATCGTTAGGGTCGGACTTTATGACTTTTATGTCAGAAACGGACCCAAGAATATTGAACGAAGCTCTCTCTAGTCTCGACGCCCCATTATGGAAAGAAGCAGTCAATAGTGAAATCGAGTCCATCATGAATAACCATACTTAGGAATTAGTGGGTCTTCCTTCTGGTTCTAAACCATTAGGATGTAAGTGGATACTAAAACGCAAGTATAAAGCTGATGGATCGATTGATAAGTATAAGGCTAGACTTGTAGCCAAAGGGTACAAGCAAAAGGACGGCCTTGATTACTTCGATACCTACTCATCGGTGACAAGGATTACGTCCATATGAGTGTTGATAGCCATCGCAACATTGTATGACCTTGAAATACATCAAATGGATGTTAAGACTGCATTCTTAAATGGTAAGTTGGAAGAAGAAATCTATATGGAGCAACCTGAGGGGTTCGTAGTTCCAGGAAAAGAGGAAAAGGTGTGTCGACTTGTTAAGTCGTTGTACGGACTTAAACAAGCACCTAAACAATGACATGAGAAATTTGACAAAATAATGCTGTCAAACGAGTTCAAAATAAATGAATGTGACAAATACATTTATGTCAAAAATACACCTAAAGACTGTGTAATCATCTGTCTATACGTAGATGATATACTTATAATGGGTAGTAATCATGAGATAATCATGAATACAAAGAAAATGTTGACCAAGAATTTCGATATGAAAGATATGGGTTGAGCAGAAGTTATATTGGGAATTAAAATTCTCAAGACATCTGCGAGGATAATTTTGACACAATCCCACTATGTAGAGTCGGTGTTGAAGAAGTTCAATGTGTACAATCTCTCTACAGTGAAAACACCTATGGATCTAAATCAACACTTAGCGAAAACCAAGGTGAGCCCATTTCGCAATTGGAATATTCTCGGATAATAGACAGCTTGATGTATCTCACAAACTGCACACGTTCAGATTTTTCCTGTGCGTTCAACAAGCTAAGTCGGTTTACGAGTAATCCAAACGACACCCATTGGAAAGCATTGATGCGAGTTCTTAGATATTTGAAATATACTATGAACTACGGATTACATTACAAAAAATATCCCGTTGTCTTAGAGGGATATTGTGATGCTAATTGGATATCAGATACAAAAGATTTCAAATCCGCTAGTGGATATGTATTCACGATTGGTGGGGGAGCAGTATCTTGGAAATCCACTAAGCAGACGTGCATTGCTCGATCAACAATGGAATCCGAGCTTATAGCACTAGACAAAGCAGCTGAATAAGCTGAATAGCTGCGGAATTTCTTGGAAGATATTCCGAGCTGGAAAAAACCTGTGCCGACCGTACTTATACATTGTGATAGTCAATCGGCGATTGAAAGGGCATAGAGTAGTATGTATAATAGTAAGTCACGACATATACGTCGTAAACATAATACCATTAGGCAGTTGATCTCGAATAGAGTGATTGCAATCGATTATGTAAAATCCAAAGATAATTTGGCAGATCCTCTTACGAAGGGGCTAAATCGAGATCAATTATACTGCTCGTCAAGAGGAATGAGATTAAAAATCTACAACTAAAATGACTGTAACGGTAACCCAAGCTTGTTGACTAGAGATCCTAAGATCTTGGTTCAATGGGACAACGAAGTTACAGAAGTTGTGTTACAGCACACGAAATATATTATCCCAATCCTAGGATGAATAAGTGTTGTCCTACCACATGTAATGAGGTTAAACTTATGCTTTTAATGACTTCTATACCTTTATAAGGTAGAGTATGGTAGAATACTCTTGATAGAAGTGTCACATATGTGAGTGTGAAGAAAGGCCGCTTCAATGAAACACTCATGAATCTAAGATGGTGTCCATGGCCGAAACGGTACCAACCATGAGAACCAAAAGTAGGTGAGATAAGTCTCTGTGTAGATGTTATTGTCTTAGTATACACAAATAGCTGAGCAGTTCAAGACATCACGTTCACTGCGCAGCCTAGTATGCTCGATAGTATTCCACTACGGAAGGTTCAAAGCCACAAACTACCTCTCCCGATAAAGTGTCTGCATGCATACACGCATTAATTTCTATTCATGTGGGGGATTGTTGGATATTGAGTCTTAAAAGACCAATACGATTTACGATTTTGCAAGAGAAAATCGAGGTGCCATCAATCGATGAAAGTCTAAATTGACTTCAAAATCGAAATCTACGTTTCGAGTAGATGAATCTAGACTATTAATTTGTTCAAAACCGATTACGGGTGAATGAGAAATTAATTGTTAAAGTCAGTTCAAATGTTATAAAAAGGAAGTAAGGGGAAAATAATCTCACATTGGAAATTCCAGAGAGAATTTACTTCCTTGTATACGTTGCTGTGTTAATTAAGTTAACACAAATAGCACAGATGCACTCATCTAAGGGGCGAGCATGTGCTCGCACCTGCAAGCCCGCCACTCGCCATGCGCGCAATGGACGCTTTGTTGGCGCACTTTGCACTTCGTACGTACGCATCGTCGTGAGGAGCATTGAGGAGCTTAAATTTATGCACCGGGTGACGTGGCTATACCTACGTGGCACTTGGGTGATGTGGCATGCATACGTGGCACTCTCGGTTGGACAGAGAGAGATGATTAGCTGCTGACTGGGCAAACGGATGGCCACCGTTGGATCAAAGAGGATGATGGATCACAAGTGACGCGATTTGGAGCGTTGATCATGAATAATCATGATCGGACAATTGGTGATGAAAGTTGATCTGGCGGCTGAGATCAAAGGAGGGCTGAAAGGTTACAATCCTCCAGATCTAGGGCTGAGATTAAGAGATCTGGTTGAAGGGTTACACCCTCTAGATCGAACGGCTCAGATGAACTCACCAAGGGGTACTTCACCTCTTCATCTAGTATAAATAGGACCCCTAGACGATGGAAAGAAATAACTCAAATCACTCAAACTCATTCAAGCCTAATCAACCTTGCATCTATTCCATCTTCTGCATCCGAAGTCCAAAAAACCTACGAGAGGGTTCGCCGGTCTCGGAATTTGAAGTGATACTATTCCGAGACATCGTCGTTGTATCTTGGAAACGAATTGCTGCTATCCATAAGCATCTGAGCGGAGCAATATCGTTTTCGAAGATAGTATTAAATACTACGATATTATATCAGATTGTATCCTCCCCGACGGTAATCCTCACCTACGGAACCAAACAAAAACTCACGGCACCTTCCATTCCTCCCATCTCCTGATGCTTACGGCCCAAAGGAGATCAAAACAAAATAACAACTTCTCCAATCACCTTGTGCCACAGTACCACAATTAAAAACAAAAAAAATAAACTGCACCTATACCAATGACCCTACGCTCGCATTGCATAGCTCATGAGAAATCCATTTGTAAATAGACCATGACTAACCATGATTTGTAACATCAAGATCCATTATCCAATCACATGAACCAAATCTCATACCCATTAAAACATCACCGAACAGAGGCTCAACTCCCAACCTAAAATTCGAAAACTAATCTGACGCAAACTCAATCCAAAATAGACATAATTCATTTTTTTCCAATCTGGACAAAACCCCTCACAGATCTTCATTCAAGATTAGATCAGAACCTTCTTACCGTGCAAATCCGAATCGGAAACACCAAGATCACTAACTAATAGAAGAGAGCCTTACATCAGATTGACTCCCATACCAATCCTCCAGCCCCAAGCCGGCACACAATCGCACCCACGCACAGCTTATGGGACCCGGACCCATTCCATGGCAGTGGAACTCGGCAAGGACAGCGGCGCAGCATTGAATGCGTAGAGGAGAAAAACGAGGAAGAGAAAATGAGTTGGGAGAGGAAGTCGGCGCTTTAGGGTTTGCAGCGGCAGTGGATTGGTTCGCGTTGAGAAGGGCTGAGATCGAGAGGAGAGAAGAAAAGGAATAGAGTTGCGGTGAAAAAGGTGGTTGTGGCGTCGGTTGTCGCGAGGAGAAGAGGAGAACAGATCGTGCGCTGAGGGGAGGAAAAAGAAAAGGTTTTATAAATTTTTGGCATATTTACCAAAAAAACCATAAGTTTTCGGGATTTAACAATCCAATCATTCGGACCTAGGGATGGAAATAGAGCATGTCAGACAGACTTTTGTCTTAACGGTCAGGCCTGTATAGTAATAAAATAGCCTGAGTTTGATCTGTGACATACTATAGGTTTTGTTCTTGGCCTAAGCCTGGACTGTTTAATAGTCTGGCCTGGCCTGCGGCCTGTTTACAAAGCCTGTAAGTTAGAACACTTTATACAAGCCAACAGACCAAAGTATTAAACAGACCGAAAATCAACCTTAACAGGTCTTATATCATACAGGACTCAAAACAGACATTGCATCATATAGACTTCAAAACAAGCCATGCCTATATATATATATATATATATATATCTAATCTTAACAGGCACATGCTAGCCTGTCAGGTTTAGTAGTCTTTTATATTGAGTCTGGGCTTGGCCTGATAAGAAAAATAGGCTTTGAAACAGGCCTGAATATTATCCTATTTCTAAACAGGCCAGGTCAGACCAGGCTAAAGCAGGTCAAGCCACAGGCCCCTGACAGGCCGCCTGACATATTTTCATCCCTATTCGGACTAACTAATCCTTTGACTGACTGGCCCAATCCTACTACGATTAATTCTAGAGATGATTAGCTCGGCCTTATAGAAGTTTCCATTGACAATCAGGCATCAAGGTAAATCAGGAAAAATGGATAGGTCCTAACGGATGACCCAGGGTCATAAATAATTCGAACTCCTCAGGTGTAATGTGTCTTGGGTGAGATTCGAACCCTCATTGTCTAGGATCTCATCCCACCGCTTACCACCACAAACATAGAAATTAGACTATTTATTTATTTATTTTAGCTAGCGCTAGGTATCTAGTCCTTTGGGCCGACTAATCATATAGATGACTGATCCAATCCTACAAAAATTTCATACCGACCATCAAGGTAAATTTCGTAGTTGGCAACCTGAGGTTGAAATTATACTATTTATTTTTTTAATTCTTTTTAGCTAGCACCACGTATCCAACCCTTCAGGCCTACTAATCCTGGAATAATCAACCCAACTTCACGAAAATTTCCTATTGGTCATCAGGGTAAACCTAGAAGTGCCCACAACGAGTGACCTAATAGCCCAACATCCTAAGTTTTTCATCCCACTTGAGAAAAATACTCTGCAATGCATCGTAACTAGGAATTGAGCCATGGGTGCTTGGAAGATTGTATGGACACTCTAGTATTGCACCGTAGCTCGCAACTCATCATTTTTTTAATGAAAAGGTAAATATATATCATCAAAGACAAAAGCACAACCATACAAAAAAACCCCAAGATCTCTACTCTTGTCGTGTCTGAAAAAGTGTTAGACTTGATCGAAGGCATCTGAGATATGACGTACAAGTGCTTACATATATACCATCACTCTCACTCTTTGTGTAGCCCATATTAGAATTTAGAAATACTATGGTCGAATACCCATCCTTTTTAATGACCACAGTGGATCAAGCATCGACCGATCTTTATCGTCAGTGACAAAATAATCACCTCCTAAAGGTGCCTCAACGCCGCATGTAAGCAAGAATCTTCTATGTCCATCCTCCATCCTCCATCCTCTAGGGGTCCAAGTCCTATGGTATCCTCTGCAAGCTATAGATGTGTATGGGTATGCTCGCACCATGGATCCAAGATCCCCAACCTTGATCAGCATACCCTAGTCATTAGTAAGTGATAAGCTATCAACAGATTTGATGTGTCTTTACCGTGAGTTATTTGTTGTGGATTTGATAGAACTTTCTGATGGGTCTATTCATCCTCTTAGACTTTTTGGTAAAACCCCAACCATAAACCATTGTTGTAAAAGTCGGCGCCTAGGCGCTAGGCGGCACCCCACCGTGGTGCCACCTAATGCCGCCTAGCGCCGCCTAGCACCGCCTAGGCGCCGATTAGGCGCCGACTAGGCGCTAGGCGGTAGTCCTCCGCCCGACTACCGCCTAGCGATTTTTACAACCTTGCCATAAACAAATTTAAAACATCTTCACCGATAGCCATTTGTTATGGACTAGATGGATCATTTCAAGATGGATCTATTCACTTATACATCTTCATTATTAGGACTCGCTCTTATACATACCTCACACTCCACATATGTACCCCCTCTCATGTGGTATCATGCCTCAGCTCTCACATTACACACTTTCACAGAATAGATGTCTAATGAAGCCCCATCCACACCGATGAGATGCTCCCTGAAGTGTGCTCCATCCAAGACATACCTCTACTCCATATGTTTATCTATATATCCACTCCAGCCTCTAGTGTCCATCTCCACTATCTTTGGATCAGTTTCCATGTATATGAAGTGTTTGGATCTGAATGTATATGAAGACTAGGTATACCTCATCAGTCGTATCATAATCCACCTCTACAAAGTGTAGTAATGTGCCTCATATCCAACCACCTCTTCATGAATCCCTTCATGTGGCATCCCATGTCGTTAATGCCTCCAAATCAAGTACTAAACACTTTTTTTTTACCGGAGAATTTACTTGAGACTAACGATGTGCTAGATAGGAGTAGTGTCCCCAATTCTAAATAATTTGTAGAAGGAAAATATTTGTCTGGCAGACTTCTGTATGACTGATGTACCAAAATGTCTGATGTGAGCTTTACTACTATAACTTAAGTCAACTACTCACGCTAATCCAAATGGTTCAGCCGAGTAGGTTACTGAGACCTAGTAGATTACTAAGACACTACAAAACTTCATGCATATGTAGGATGCAAGCTTCCAAAATAGGTCTCTCAAGGCCTATTTATATATATGCATGCTATCTATCAACTCAAAATGCATGCACTCTATCTATGCTACTACCAAAATGCACAATCCCACATATGGCACAACCAAAATGTATGCTTTCACAATCCTAACTAATCTATATGTGTAGCACAATGCATGCTCCCAGGGGAATCTATGAATGTGTATGTGTAATAGGGCAATAACCAAAAAAAAAAACTTCATGCCCCCAAAATATATCATCCTTGCCTAAGTACTTGATCCAAGTAGACATCAAGGGTCCTATAGACATGAATATAGATCTTCTTGAAGATCAAATCCGCGTCAAATCGTATCCCCCAAACATATTGTGGTTACTTGCCCTTCAAATATGATGCACTAAAGTTGATATGGCAAGATAGCGTACCCTAATCAGGGAAGAGGTCCGCTAGTACTGGAATATAAATATCCGCAACATACGCCGATACGTGGTCATCTCAAGACACATATGTAGTCATGCTCTCTGACTCTCCCCCAAAGCTAGTTAATAGGAGCACATCTGAAGAACACATAATCTAGTATCTCCTATCGTGTTAGTAGAAAGTGCATCGTCTATTCTCTAGGTAATTCCGTCCAACTCACGTAGGAAGTCTTTTTTGCGCTAACATCCATAAAATAAACGTATAGCACGGTTGAAGACACTTCTGCCAAACTATCTTCACTAATAGCTTCTTGGGCTTAGCATATCTAAAATGACCATAGTCTCTCTGGACACCCCCTTTCCTCTAGCTGAACCATACAACTAGGGTCTATCGTACGACATTTGGGCTACTAGCAGTGGCCAAGATACTATCTCTAATGTGTAGTACATTCTTGATGAGTTGGCAGTCCATGTGTCTAACTCGCTACTCTCATACCCCCCATGTTGTAAGTATCAATGGTGTACCCATCGTATGTACAATATCTTGCTTGTCCTGTATACACCATAGAACCTTATAGCTAAAAGAGTTGTGTTCCGTGTTTTTAAGTCCCTCAAGACAAGACAGGGTTTTGATAATCCACATGAAGAATTTGTGGATATTGTATGTATGCTCTATAACTCTACATAATAAGGGAAATATGGATATCCAATAGCATTCCACACCCTAAAGGACTAACGATATATGTTGGGATTTCTCAATATAAGACAGGGTATTATTTAGCCATGAATTAGTCCTTTAGTGAGAGAGTCCATTAGTGTGTTATAGTTTGAGATCATCAGCTTTTGAGAGGCTATAGGGATCCTTAGATATTTGAAAGACATATTCTCTATTTTAAACCCTGTGGTATTAAGCAGTTATTCCCGAGTGGAAGTATCTAGTCTACCATGTAAATGTTTAATTTATCTGGGTTGGCTATAAGACTGGTCATCTGAACAAACTATGATAGGTAGTCAACTAGCTGGGTAACTGAAGGTACATCCCCACGAGACAAAAGCAAAAGGTTATCTACATACACAAAATTGTCAGTGATCGTGCGGTTGGCAAAAGGAGGGTAAATTGCCCCTGCAAATAAAGATGATCTTTTATCCTTGCTCAACAAAGATATCGGTTAGTTCAAAAGTAAGATATGTTAGGATCTTTGCGTCTAGCTAGAGGGGAGGTGAATAGCTTCTCTTGGATTTTGTCTACAAAATATTAGTCAAAGCACAAGGAAAATATAGACAAAAATAATAACAATGAAAGCAATGCTAACTCCCTTGATTTCCTTGGTCTCCACCTCCTTGAGGTGACTAATCTAAGGATCCACACTCAGACAATCAAGCTTCACTATGCTCTTCTCCTTGAAGGTGGAGAACCCCTCACAAGATGATCTCTTCCTCTTTTACAAAATGAGACTAAGAGTATGAGAAAGAGAATAGACTTTGGAAGCTTTGGGCACATAGAAGAGGATTTTTCAATTACAATTCGTAACCTCTTCATGCCCCAAAGCCTCCTCTTAAATAGAGGAGAGAGCTGTTAACAAAACAGCTCAGCCTCAACACCAGTCGACTGCCACCAGGACCAGTCGACTGGTGTGCAGCCAGGCTAGCCCAGCCCAACGACTTAATTTTGAGCAGACTAGTGGACTGATACCCGAACCAGTCAACTGATCTTTCTGTGAGTTTCCTCTCAATGCTGCCAGTCAACTGCCCAGCTTACAAACTCACTCTCAACCTCTTCGGGGTCCATCCTTCGCGTATACCTTGAAGTCTACTTTCTCGGCTTGCCCCTTGAAGTTCTCTTCCTTTGGCTCTCATCCCTCGGATGCGCACACAAGCCCACGGCTTGTCTCCATGCCATCCTTCGCGTATGTCTTTGAAGTCTACTTCCTTGGCTCGCGCTTTGAAGTTTTCGTCCTTCGGCTTTCGTCCCTCGGATGCTTCACCCCATTATTCCTCAAGTGTGGTTCACCAAGTCTTGCAAGACTCAAACACACACATCAAATCAACATAAAAACCTAACTTAATCATATTGACATACACATCAAAACCTATGATCTATCCGATCAAACTTGGGTCGATTGCACTAACAAGATAAACATAAGAATTAATTAAATAAAAAGGGAAAATAGACATAGATAGTTACTTGGTTTGCAACCAGAAAGGTTGCTAATCCAAGGCAAAAATATAGCTTGGTTTTTCTGATTAACTCCTTCAGGTTGAGAAGCCTCTTATACAATGAAGAACTCAGAAAGTAAAGGAAAACAGAAATGAAATTTGTGCACAATTCAATTGATATTTGGAACTGAGCTCTAGAGGCTCATTTATAGCCTCAGTCAAGTCTATCCAAATGCTGACGTGGCCCTACACAGGAATCCGAGAGCTTAGGGGCATCTAACATTTGATTTAGAGGTTATCGACTTTACAACGTTCGTGAACAGCTAGCTATAGATGAATTTTCACTTCTCGGGCGTCTGTATGCATTGGGGCGCCTGGGAATAGAGGCGCCCGAGTGCATAGGGGCACCCTCATTCATGTGCGCCCGAGTGGCTTTCGGTTAGTACAATATTGACCAGTCTTCAGCGGGTCTTCTTGGGTGATCGCGGGCCTTTCAGAGTTGGGCTCACCTGAACCCTCCTCCGACCTTCTCCTCCAGCATGCTTCCCCTAGACCTCTCGTCCCTCGGACGTTGCGCACGTCCTTCTCGCTCAAACGACGTACTCTTCTGCAGACCTCCGCGTCCCTCGGATGCACGAGCCTCTCGGCTCCCATCCTGTGACATCCTTTTCGACCACTACGTCTTTCCCTCGACTTCCTGCGCTCCTAAACTCCTGCACACTTAGACACAAGGATCAAACATAACAAAATATAACTTGACTCGGTTCACTATATCAAAACTCACATTGGGTTCTTATAATCTCTCTTTTTTTTATGTGCATCAACCCGAGTTAAGTTAGGGTAAGAGAACATATAAAATTACAAGAATAAATATGTGACAATGTTCAAAAAAAAATTAAAATTAAGTCCTCCCCCTTAACTTAATCATATTTTCACCCTTTGATCAAATCAAAATTTGAAACATATTAAGGAAAACATTAACAGTAATAAGAATGACTAAAAAAAATTCATAGAAAATTATTTAATCATCCAAAAATTTCAAAAAATTTTTGAGTACATGTCCTAGATAATAGTTAATTTTCAAAAAAATCCAATTTTTTAAAATTTAATCGAAAATTATTTTTAAAGTTTAAACTCCAATTTTCGAAAAACAATTTTCAATAATTTATTTTTATTCAAAAATTACTCAAATTTTTATACAGGTTAGAATTTTAGCAAACTCATCTTAGTAAAACTTATCAAAGTGAAATCAATTTTTAACTTTATGAAAATAATTTTGAATTCAGAGTTAACAATTAAAAATTATAATTTCAAAATTTGATTTGACTTCAAATAAATTTAAAAATTTTTCTCAATGCTTAAAATATAATCCATAGATCCTGAAAATCGAATTTGATAAAATTAATTTTTTAAAAGTATTTTTAAAATTTAAAAATATGCTTTCGAATGAAAAATTATAGTAAATATGTTTAATTGTTAAAATTTCAAAAAAAAATTATGGATACCTCACAGTAGGCTCTATCATCAAAAAATATTAAACTAATTTTTCTGTAACAATTATATATTAAAAAATTCAAAATATTACAAATAAAGTATTAATTAAAAAAATATTGACAAACAAGTAATAAATAAAATCTAATAGTTTAGTACAGATTTTGGGGACCTAATATAAGTTCTATCCAATAAGATTAATAAAAAACTTAGGTAGAATATAAGTTTTGGGATTTTTTATAATTTGGCCCCTGTAAAATCGTAAATACCAATTTAGTCATCCATAATATCTAACTTTTGAATTTTAAAAATAATTTGAATATGTATAGTTATTTTTCAATTTTTTAACTTGAGTCTTCAAATTTTTATTTTTTAATTTTAATTTATCGTATATATCTATGGGGCTTGCAGATGTTAATTTCTTTTTCAAATCTATATTTTTGAATTTTAATTTGCAAAGCGATTTGGTCATTTTCTTAGTGCCAAAATAAAGTTGATCGGGAGGAAGTAAACATATCTCACTTACCAAGTCATTTTCGAATTCGGAGGCTCCCCCTTCATCGCTACTTTCTTCTGACGTGACTCTCCCTTTCATCGATGCTTTCTTCTTGGTGGGTGACCATTAGTGCTAGTCCGGCATGTTCCTTGAGATATGATTTTTCTGTTGAGAACTTGTCCCATGTTGCCTTTAGGTTGTGGATCTTTGACTTCGTTACCCCTTTCTTTTGTACTTCAACTTGGGGCAGTTTTCCTTGATGTATCCCTCTTCGTCGTAGTGATACTATTTTATCTTTCTTTTGCTCCGAGGGTGTCTTTTGGCCTGCATCTCATTAAACTTATTAAATTTAAAAAATTTCTAAAATTTTCTTACCATGTATGTTGTTTCCTCTTCATCGACCGAAGATTCTTCATCATTTTGGGTCTTCCTTGAGTGTAGGGCAATGTTGTCCATCTTTCTACCATTTCCTGCCCACCGAGACTCATGAAATTCTAAAATACAAAATAACCGTTCTAAAGTACTTACTGTTGGATCGAGAGATGCGAGAGAGGGGGGGGTGAATGTCGCAAATCGTTCGGATTTAAAAGAGCAAGTGCGCAGCGGAATAAAACAGAGCAAAACAACGCTAACACGGTCGTTTTACTTGGTTCGGAGCCTGGGTCGACTCCTACTCCAAGGCCCACGGTCGTTGACCGTTTTCTGCGGGCAATTCTATAAGTTCGTAAAGTTTACAAATAGATTTTACAAGAAGGCAGAATAGTAAACTTTAAATACAGAGCTCTTCGACTCCGTTATCGAAGTCGGAGCAGCGGACGTCGTCAGCTGAGTTGGAAGATCTGGAGCGTGTCGCGGGCAGAAGGCGAGGTGCGAGTGATTGATGCTGAGGGGGTCGGGGCCTTTATATAGGGCTGGGGCGCCCTGGTCGACGAGGCGCCACGTGGCAGCAGATCCACACAGCGCAGTCAACGACCTCGGATAGGTCTTGACTGGGGCGCCTGTACGCTGGGGCGCCTGGTTGACGGCCACTCATCCCAGCGCTGGTCTTGCGTAACTGGCTGGGGCGCCCGGGACAGCGGGGGGTGGGGGGGCGACGCGGAGGGCATGGGGGGGGCGCCCCTGGGTATGTACTGTCGAAGTCTTTCTTGTCTTGTTGTGTTTTGTGTTCACCATGGGGGCGCCCGGGACACTCCGGGCGCCCTGGTCAGCTGTTGCCTCACTCCTTTGAGGCACTCTGAGCTGCAGACACTCGTTCCTTCGGTCCTGCATCCAGGGTTAGTCCAAAACACAATAAAACAATAAGATAATAGGTTATACAGCCTCAGCTGTCTTGGTTCTGACTTTGGTCTCCAAAATGGAGCCCTAGGTCGAACCGACGCCTAATGTTCCCTCAAGGGGAACGCGTCCTCACCTACTCCTCTCGGGAGAATTTACCTGGTGCCAACCGGCTCCTCCAGTTGGACTTTTGCCCGGCAGTCCTTCGCCAGGTCTTGAGGTACCAAGCTGCCCTTCGCTTGGTGCCTAGCAGCCCTTCGCTAGGTCTTTTCTTTTGGCAGTCCTTCGCCAGTGCCTAGCATTCCTTCGCTAGGGCTTTGTCTATTCTGGCAGTCCTTCGCCAGTGCCTAGCATTCCTTCGCTAGGGCTTTGTCCATTCTGGCAGTCCTTCGCCAGTGCCTAGTATTCCTTCGCTAGGGCTTTGTCCATTCTGGCAATCCTTCGCCAGTGCCTAGCATTCCTTCGCTAGGGCTTTTCCTGTACACTCAAGAAACTTGTTAGACACCAATTAACCCTTAACTTTTGAACCCTTTTGCCAATATCAAAACACAGGTTTGACTTGGGTGCAATCTGCACCAACAATCTCCCCCTTTTTGATATATGGCAACCTAGTTCAAAAGGTTAAGGATAAAATGCTAAAATTGAAATCCTAAGTTAGGTTCCCTCCCCCTGGAAGTAATCTCCCCCTAGGTTTTTCAAAAGTAGGTGATTTTAGTTTAACTACTTAGAAAATTTTATTATTGAAAAACTTTTTAAGTATTGGCTGAGTTTTTCAAAAAAATGTTCTAAGTTTGAAGAAGTTTTCATATTTTAGCAAATTTTGAGTTTAGGAAAACTTTTTAAACTTAGACTTTTTCAGTTTTTGAAAAACACTTGTTTTTAAGCACACACAAAAAATCAGGCTTTAAAAATTCATACTTAGAAAGATTCGAGACTTGGAAAACTTTTTCAGACTTAGAAAACTTTTCAGAGAAAAAATTTCAGACTTTAGAAAAAGCTTTTCAGAGAATATTTTAAGCAAAAATTAATAGCAATTCAGAGCATTTATTTATTTAAGCAAATAAATTAAGCTTTCAGAGTTAAAATTTTGGAAAAACATTTTTGTTCCCTGTTTCCTTTCCAACTCTCCCCCTTTGACATATATCAAAAAAAATGCACAAAAAGATATTTGCAATAATTAAATAAAGCATTTGCTGTACTGAATCGAGCTAAGACCTAAGTCTGGTTAAATCTTTTAGGGACCTGTCTAACCCATTTAGCTACTTACTAACTGTTATAAACAGTAGCTTTTGCTAGGGTTAGTCAAGTTAAGTGTTTTTGTTCAAGTTAGATTTTCTAATCTTGATACTTAACTTGATTGCTGTTCAGTTTGTATTTAGTGCCCCAACTACTGCAGATGCACTGACTTAAAGCATCTTGAGTTAAGGCAAAGACCTAAGCATCTCAACCCTTTCTAGGTTATCACTCAAAGTACCCTAAGGTGCTTGTGAGATGCTGGCTTCTAGATCTATAGGTGCATGCAGTTCTAGGGTTAGAGCCTAGGCTAATTCCATTTCGAAGAAAACCCTAATTTTGAAGGGGGGTAATTTTTGAAATAAAACTAAGTAAAAAGAAAAAAAAATCAAAGTAAAACATTTTTAACAAAGAAAACATTTTAAAATCAATTAAGACATTTTCAGATCAATTTAAGACATTTTAAAATCAATTTAAAATATTTTTTAAAAAAACAAATGATTCTATTCTACTAAGCACAACCCTAACTGCCTTCTTAGTGAGCTAAACTCAGATTCAGGTAGGGGTTTAGTGAATATGTCAGCTAGGTTGGACTTGGAGTCTACATGCTTAAGGACTATTTCACCCCTAGCTACGTGATCTCTTACAAAGTGATGTTTTACTTCTATGTGTTTAGTTCTAGAGTGTTGTATTGGGTTTTTGGTTAAGTTAATTGAGCTAATATTGTCAATATTGACTTGGGTCTGATTGTAGTCTAGCTGAAAGTCCTTAAGAGTATGCATCATCCATAGGAGTTGAGCTACACACTCTCATAAGGCTACATATTCAGCTTCAGTTGTGGATAGAGCAACACAGTGTTGCTTCCTACTGCACCAACTTACTAAGCTGTTTCCTAAAAGTTGACAGCTTCCACTTGTACTTTTTCTGTCTAATTTACAACCAGCATAGTCAGAATCAGAGTATCCTGACAACTTAAAGGATGAAGTCCTAGGGTACCATATCCCTACATTTAGGGTGCCCTTAATGTATCTTAAAATTCGTTTTAGGGCTGCTAGGTGAGTCTCCTTAGCACAGGTTTGGTACCTAGCGCACATCCCTACTGAAAAAAGTATATCAGGTCTGCTGGCTGTAAGGTATAGTAGACTTCCTATCATACTTCTGTAAGGTTTTAGATCTACTGGTTTGCCATCAGGGTCATTATCTATTTTCACATTTGTGGCCATTGGGGTACTTATACTTTTAGAGTTATCCATTTTAAATTTCTTAATTAGTTCTTTAGCATATTTAGATTGATGTACATAATTTCCATCCTTAGTTTGTTTGATTTGTAACCCTAGGAAAAAGTTAAGTTCCCCAACTAAACTCATTTCGAACTCATTTTCCATTATTGTTACAAATTCTTTTAGAAATTTAGAGTTAGTTGATCCAAATATTATATCATCTACGTAAATTTGGGCAATAAATATATCCTTTTCTAAAATTTTAACAAACAAGGTTGGGTCAATTTGACCTTGTTTGAATTCTTTAGAGATCAGGTAATTGGATAATCTTTCATACCACGCCCTGGGTGCTTGTTTTAGTCCATAAAGGGCTTTACTAAGTTTGTAGACATGATCGGGTTTTTCTATATCCTCAAACCCTGGGGGTTGTCCTACATAAACTTCTTCCTTAATAAGCCCATTTAAGAAGGCTGACTTTACATCCATTTGGTATAATTTAAATCCTTTATGGGATGCAAAGGCTAGTAACATCCTAATAGACTCAAGTCTAGCTACAGGGGCATAGGTTTCATCATAATCCAACCCTTCTACTTGACTGAATCCCTTAGCTACTAAGCGGGCTTTATTTCGGACTATTTCACCTTGATCGTTTAACTTATTCCTAAATACCCACTTAGTGTCAATTACGGATTTGCCCTTAGGTTTAGGTACTAACTCCTAGACTTGGTTTCTCTCAAATTGGGCTAGCTCTTCTTGCATGGCTAAGATCCAGTCAGGATCAGGTAGGGCTTCCTCAATAGTCTTAGGTTCAATCTTAGAAATCATGGCTATTTGACTAAGATTTCTATAGGAAGCTCTAGTTCTGACTCCTAAGGTTGGATCACCTACAATTTGGTCAGTTGGGTGACTGAGTCTGGGTTTCTTGGTTTTTCTAGTACTTGGCTCAACTTCAGGTCCAGCTGGTCCAATAGGTTCAATTCTGGGTTCATTGGTTGGTTCAACTGATTCAGAAGTTGGTTCAATTGTTAAGTCATTAAAGGGTTCAGTTAGGGTTTCAGAGTTATCTTCTTGATCAGTATTTGGTGAAGCTAAGTCAGAATTATCAGATTTTGGGTTAGTTTCTTCATCAAATATTAAGTTGGTTGTTTCTTCAATTTTCTTAGTTATTTTGTTGTAGACTCTATAAGCTCTACTTGTTGTAGAGTACCCCAAAAATATACCTGGGTTTGACTTGGATTGGAATTTTTCAAGATAGTCTTTGGTATTAAGAATATGGACTTTGCATCCAAAGACTCTAAGATAGTGTAGGTTTGGAAGTCTATGGTAGTAAAGTTCATAGGGTGTTTTATTTAACCTTTTATTAAGCAGAATCCTATTTTGGATATAGCAAGCTGTGCTAATTGCTTCTGCCCAGTAGTGGTTAGGTAGGTCAAATTCATTGAGCATAGCCCTAGCAGCTTCCTGTAAGGTTCTATTCTTTCTTTCTACTATGCCATTTTGTTGGGGGGTTCTAGGACACGAAAATTCGTGTTTATATCCATTTACTTTACAGAATTCTTCGAATCTTTGATTCTCGAATTCTCCCCCGTGGTCAGACCTAAGTCTTTTGATTTTGGTATCATTTTGATTTTCAATCAATTTACAAAAGTTGTTAAATAGGTTCAGGGTTTCATCTTTGGTCTTTAGAAACCTGACCCAAGTGAACCTAGAGTAGTCATCAATTATCATAAGCAGTATCGGTTTCCACTTAGTGACTTGGCTCCATGTGAATCAAATAGGTCAAGGTGTAGGAGCTCAAGTGTGGTTTGGGTTTGATCAGATTGGATCAATTTGTGACTAGACTTGGTTTGTTTGCCTTGATTACAGGATTCACATATTAGGTTTTCATTATTCTTAATTTTAGGGACACCTTTGATTAAGCCAAGTTGGGTAATTTTAGAGATAGTTCTTAGATTGCAATGACCTAATCTCCTATGCCAGAGTTTTGATTGTTCTAATTGTGTTAACATGCATTTGGGTATAAGTGGAAGACTTATAGTATATACATTATTTTTCCTAGTGCCCTTAAGCATGATTTCTGAGTCTTGTGCATTTCTAATCAGGCAGTTAGAATTGTTGAAGGTAACTAAATAACCAGAGTCACATAACTGACTTATGCTAAGTAGGTTAAAACTAAAGTCTTCAACCAATAGAACTTTCTTAATAATGAAATTAGATTTAAGTTCAATATTACCTGACCCAATTACCTTGAGTGTAGCATTATTTCCAAATGCTACTGAGCCCAGGTTTTTGAACTTGAGTTTGGTGAACTTCAATTTGTCTCCAGTCATGTGTTTGGAGCATCCGCTATCTAACATCCATTGGTCCAAATCTTTATGTTCCTACACATAAAGGATTTTCGGTGATTTGGATCCAATTTGAGTTGGGATAGCTTAAATTGAGTTTCACTTCCTAGTCTGTCTCACCCCAGTCTAGGGTTTTCAAACACGTTAACCTTAAGGTTTTTGTGAGACAGGTTTGAGGGTAGAAATTTTAATTTATTTTGAAAATGTTATTTTAGTTTTGAAAACAGATTTGAAAACAAATAAGTTTAGAAATTTTGAAAAATAGATTAAGTGATTTTTGAAAAAGAAATAAGTTTTGAAAACAGATTAGAATCTATAATTATTTGAAATTTGAGTTAGATTCGAATTTGACAAAAGATAATTTGAATTTGAATTTCAGAAATTGGCTTCCAGGTCTTGGCGAGGCACAAGGCCTTCTTTGGCCGTAGCCTTATGGGATCATCCACCCTTTCCTTGACAAAGCCTTTTAATGAAATTTCATTTTCAAATTAAATTAGGTCATTTTCTGGTCTAACTAGCTTGGGTCTTGGATCGGTAGCTTCGGCTGGTTTCACCAGTCTAAAGAGACCAAGTAGACTTGATCTTATTAGAGTTGGTTTCCCCAACGTACTATCATCTCACCTCCTCCCAATACTATGTTTTCAAGTTTCAAGTAATCTAGTCCTTAAATCTAAGTATTCCTTAAATCTAAGCATGGCAATTTGCAAAAATTAAATAAACAAACAATCAATCAATTAAAAAATTATCTAATTATAAAAATTATTTTGATTTTGGCTCCCCCTGGACTAAAGCCTCTGTATGGGTTAGGCAAGATGTGAATCTTGTCCTTGGGGATCCAAAATTGATTTGAACCAGTTGGTTTAGTCAGGCACAGTTTTGGCACCCATGCCTGAACCTTAGGTCTTGACTGGTTCAGTACAGCAAAGTAAGATCTTTGCCGAGATTTGGTTCTATAGCCAAGTCCGGATCGGTTTAGAACAGACTTCTGTTTTCCCAGAATCAGATCAAGATTCTTGGAACCAGAAGTGAATCGTTCTAAAGCTGTTCTTAAGTCCTTAACTTGAGTTTTCAGGGAGGAATTCTCTGATTCAAGTTTTTCAACTTGATCAGGGGTTCCTTCCTGAAGTTTCTCAGTTAAGGATTTAGAATCAGCTCCCTCTTTCAGGAGTTTTACTTCCTGTCGGAGGGACTCGATTCGGAGTTTGGCTTTCGCCAAATCTCGGGATAGATAGGAAATAAGCGAATTCAATTGTAATTTCGAAAAACCCGTTACCCTTATTTCGCCGTCGTCGGAAAATGTCAGCTTGCCGTCGTCCGGTCTGAGTCTGAGTCAGTCTCGATTTGATCCGAAGCGGTCAGGGCTAGAAGATTGGACTGGGGTGCTTCTTCTTCTTCTTCTGAGGAAGACTCGTCCCAGGTTGCTTGGAGTGCCTTCTTCTTTCTGGTCTTTTTGGACTCCTTTAGACTTGGACACTCAGTCTTGTAGTGGCCCTTCTTCTTGCATTCGTAGCAGGTTACGTTGGGCTTGTGTTTGTCAGTTGCTGGTTCAGCTGGTTCATCCTTTCTTCGGCTTGTTCTCCGTGTGTTGGTTTGGTTCTTCAACTTTTTGTAGTAGCTTCGAGCTAGCCGGACCAGTTCAGATTGATCTTCTTCTTGATCTTCTGTTTCTGAATCTGAGGTAGACTCGGGTTCAACTTGAGTTTTCTTCTTAGTCATTCTTCCTGTTTTCCCTGCAAAGAAAGCTATACTTTTCTCGGCCAAATTGCAGTTAGTTTGTTCATGCAGTTCAAGTTCAGAGAATAACTCATCTAACTTAATTTTTGAAAGATCTCTAGAGACCTTGTATGCATCTACCATAGATGCCCACAAGGTGGTCCTAGGGAACGCGTTTAGGGCATACCTTATAAGATCACGGTTTTGAACCTGGTGACCTATTGCGTGAAGACCGTTCATCAATTCCTGGATTCTGGCATGGAGCTGGGCTGCTGTCTCGTTATCTGCCATTTTGATAGTGAAGAGCTTGTTCAGTAGCAGGTCCCGTTTGCTGATCCTCGTATCTGAAGTTCCTTCGTGGAGCTCGATCAGTTTAGCCCATAGCTCCTTGGCACTGTTGAATGGGCCTACGCGGTTCAGCTCCTCTTTTGTCAGTCCGCATTGAAGAGTCTGAGTTGCCTTGGCGTCAGCTTCAATTTTGCGTTTGAGGGCAGTGTCCCACTCTGAGTAGTTTTGTGGTACGCCATCAGCATTTGTGGGAATCATCAGTCCAGACTGGATGATTATCCACATATCCACCTGGGTTTTCAGGTGGACCTCCATTCGACTTTTCCAGTAAGGAAAGTCTTCTCCACTGAAAAGTGGAGGTCTGGCGGTGCTAAAGCCTTCTTGGATGGCCATTTGTTCTGAAATAAAAAAAACAAGAATATTCCAAGACTTGGTCTTGGATTAGTAGTGCGGGAAGAAAAGAAATAAAGACAATTTCAAGGGGTGTTGCACCAACCTTGAAAGAAAAATTCGAACGAAAATTTAAAAAAAAATTGAGAGAGAAAAACGAAAGAAATCCGAAAAATTTTCAAACTGGTGGTTGCACCAAGTTTGAATTCCCCGCTCTGATACCACTTGTTGGATCGAGAGATGCGAGAGAGGGGGGGGTGAATGTCGCAAATCGTTCGGATTTAAAAGAGCAAGTGCGCAGCGGAATAAAACAGAGCAAAACAACGCTAACACGGTCGTTTTACTTGGTTCGGAGCCTGGGTCGACTCCTACTCCAAGGCCCACGGTCGTTGACCGTTTTCTGCGGGCAATTCTATAAGTTCGTAAAGTTTACAAATAGATTTTACAAGAAGGCAGAATAGTAAACTTTAAATACAGAGCTCTTCGTTACCGACGTCCGGTGTAGATCGAAGTTTCGGAGCAGCGGGACGTCGTCAGCTTGAGTTGGAAGATTTCTGGAGCGTGTCGCGGAAGCAGAAGAGCGCAGAAGTGTCGAAGTGATTGATGCTTTGAAGAAGGAGGTCGAGGGCCCTTTATATAGGGCCTGGGGGCGCCCTGGTCGACGGGGGCGCCCCCCCACGTGGCAGCAGATCCACACAAAGCGCAGTCAACCACTTATCCCTTGAACCTCGGGATAAGGTCTTGACTGGGGCGCCCTGTACGCTGGGGGCGCCCTGGTTGACTCGGCCAACTCTTATCCCAGCGCTGAGTCTCCTGCGTAGACTGGCTGGGGGCGCCCGGGACAGCGGGGGCGCCCTGGGCGTGTAGCGCAGACGCGGCAGAGTTGTTTGCAATGGGGGCGCCCGGGACAGCGGGGGCGCCCTGGGTATGTACTGTCGAAGTCTTTCTTGTCTTGTTGTGTTTTGTGTTCACCATGGGGGCGCCCGGGACACTCCGGGCGCCCTGGTCAGCTGTTGCCTCACTCCTTTGAGGCACTCTGAGCTGCAGACACTCGTTCCTTCGGTCCTGCATCCAGGGTTAGTCCAAAACACAATAAAACAATAAGATAATAGGTTATACAGCCTCAGCTGTCTTGGTTCTGACTTTGGTCTCCAAAATGGAGCCCTAGGTCGAACCGACGCCTAATGTTCCCTCAAGGGGAACGCGTCCTCACCTACTCCTCTCGGGAGAATTTACCTGGTGCCAACCGGCTCCTCCAGTTGGACTTTTGCCCGGCAGTCCTTCGCCAGGTCTTGAGGTACCAAGCTGCCCTTCGCTTGGTGCCTAGCAGCCCTTCGCTAGGTCTTTTCTTTTGGCAGTCCTTCGCCAGTGCCTAGCATTCCTTCGCTAGGGCTTTGTCTATTCTGGCAGTCCTTCGCCAGTGCCTAGCATTCCTTCGCTAGGGCTTTGTCCATTCTGGCAGTCCTTCGCCAGTGCCTAGCATTCCTTCGCTAGGCTTTGTCCATTCTGGCAGTCCTTCGCCAGTGCCTAGCATTCCTTCGCTAGGGTTTTTCCTGTACACTCAAGAAACTTGTTAGACACCAATTAACCCTTAACTTTTGAACCCTTTTGCCAATATCAAAACACAGGTTTGACTTGGGTGCAATCTGCACCAACACTTACCTCTAGGTTCTAGGAGATATAGTATGAGTTTATTATCGGTGTCCACTCCGGGGTTCTTGGAAATTCGTTTAGAGATTACCTTTGTGAATCTCAGTTCGTTACCGTTTCCCTGAGATTTGTGAGTCCGGTGATTAATTCCTTTATCCTCGAATGTAGTTGAGCCACCGTCTGTCCTTATTCCATCCGAGGCCGATTAGTTGGTTCTGAAGGATATCTCATTGTGCCAGTTTCGCTTCCGAGGTTCCTTCATGCAACTCCAAGAATTTTTCCCAAAGTTCTTTTGCTGACTTGTAGGTTCCGATACGGTTGACTTCTTGTACCGATAGAACAGTTAGCAAATGGAATTTTATTTTTTCGTTCGCTACAAAATTCATTTGCTCTTTTTTGTCCATAGGTTCTCATCTTTGTCATTATTCTTAGCATCTTTGGGGACTTCAAAACTATTTTTCATTATTAATAACGAATCAAAATTGGTTTTAAAAAATACCTACATTTTTCACTTCCAACTAGCGAACTCCCTCTCGAACATTAGCAGGTAGATGGTTGGTCCGACCATTTTGTACTTTGCTTCAGATGACGGATAGTCCTTCTGGAGCATCCTTGTTCTGATACCACTTGTCGGTGATCGTGCAGTTGGCAAGAAAGGGGTGAATTGCCCTTGCAAATAAAGATGATCTTTTGTCCTTACTCAACAAAGATGTCAGTTAGTTCACAAGCAAGATAAACATAAGAATTAATTAAACAAAAAGGGAAAAGAGACACAGGCAGTTACTTGGATTGCAATTAGGAAGGTTGCTAATCCAAGGCAAAAATATAACTTGATTCTTCTGATTAACTTCTTGGGGCGGAGAAACCTCTTATACAATGAAGAACTCAGAAAGTAAAGGTAAATAGAAATGAAATTCATGCATAATTCAATTGATATTTGGAACTAAGCTATGGGGGCCTATTTATAGCCCCAGTCAAGTCTATCCGAACGTTGGCATTGGCCTACACGGGCACCCGAGAGCTTAGGGGCACCTGACACGTGGCTTAGAGTTTATCCACTTTGTAATGTTCGTGAACGGCTAGCTGTGGATAGATTTTCACATCTCAGACGCCTATATGCACTGGGGCGCCCGAGTTGACTCGGGCGCCCAAGTGGCTTTCGGTCAACACAATACTGACCAGTCTCCAGCGGGTCTTTTTGGGTGATCTCAGGTCTTACAAAGTTGGGCTCACCCGAACCCTCCTCTGACCTTCTCCTCCAGTGTGCTTCCCCTCGGCCTCGAACGTCGTGCACGTCCTTCTTACTCCACCTGCGTACTCTTCCGCAGACCTCTACATCTCTCGGATGCACCGAGCCTATTGGCTCCCATCCCGTGTCATCCTTCTCGACCGCTGCGTCTTCTGATCGACTTCCTGTGCTCCTAAGCTCATGCACACTTAGACACAGGGATTAAACACAACAGGACATAAATTGACCACATCAAAACTCACCTGAGGTACTTACACAAATATGCTATCCTCAAATGCTCACATTTAGGCTGGAAAGTGAAACTCTGACCTTATGGTGTGTCTTGCTACGGATCGAGAGAGATACTCCATGTATATGCCAAATAGGTATGAGAAGAGTGAATCTCCCTGCTTAGGTCCTCTATCACCATTGAAAAAGTCAAGTATGATGTCATTTATCACTACAGAGAAGGTGTTGATGGTTATGCATTCTCTGATCTATGTGATAAATATGGTAGGAAATTATAGTGCTACGAGGACATCCTAGAGAAAATTCTGGTGCACTGAGTCAAAGGTCTTCTATAGACCCACTTTTAGAATGTATCTCAGTGTGATTCGCTTCCTGATATAGTTGCGTATGAGTTCTTGAGCCAAGTGGATATTATCCGAAATGATGCGGCCATTGACAAAAGCTATCTGAGCAGCTTATAGCAAGCGGTTTGCAACATTAGCTAATCTACTAGTGAGAAGCTTGGATATGACCATATAGAACATTGTGCAATAGGAGATGGGTCTATAGGCATGCAGTTTGATTACATGTGATGTTATGAGCACTAGAGAAATTAAGTGTATGGTTCCATAATTTGAGTAACTGGCCCCGGGGCTATGGTATAGCGAAAGGGTGATTAGTCGACATCCCAGACATCCGCGGTTCGATCCTCAGCTATGACGTATTTTATAGAAATTTTTCCTTCAAATGGGATGCGAACCCTGGGACGCTGGCCTTTTGGAATGCCTGCCATGAACGCTTCCCGATTTATCCTAGTGGCCGGTAGGAAACTTTCGTGAGGTAGGGTCGGTAGACCGAGATTTGACGTTACCCAACTTCGTTAATCATTTTTTCATAATTCGAGTAACTGACTACTTGAGAAAATTGCCAGTGTTGTTGTGATGAAATCCTCAAAAAGAGCTCATTTGATTTCTTCTTCAGTTGGAATTTTGGTAGTTGTACTTGCTGATCTGCTAAAAGTACTCTCCCAAATTGGATTTAGTCTACTTGGAATGGAGCACAACCTACCTATACCCCAAATTGTTACTGAAAATGTCTCGTGAATTCCTGTACCACCTCTTGAGGTTTGTGGTAATTTTCCCCATTACTGTTCTCCACATCTGCAAATGGTAAGTTAAGTAAGAAATTAGAGAGAGGGTTCCAGTGAGGACTAATCTCGATGAGACTGTAGGTACTGATTCAACTTAGATCCAACTTGAAAATTTAAGTTGAGACCAACACTAGATCCTGGTCTTGGTTAGATATGATCTAATTCAGAAACATATACATTTTCTTGCATTTGTGCTTCTAACTCTGTGTTGCACGGATATATTATTTTTAAACTAACATATGCAAGAGAAGTCATTGGACGCTCCTCAAGTGATCGGAGGCGTCTCATTTTTTCAAGTGCCTCAGTTGATTGGAGGCTCCTCAGATGATTTAAAGCACCTCAGTTTATTAGAGACGCCTTAGTTGGTTGGAGGGGCCTCGAAATTGATAAGTGCACTGGATAAGCTACAAGGATTATATCAGGCGACTTGGGTCATTGGAGGCACCCTAGAGAGAATAAATGTCGAAGTTTCAGATTAAATCAGCATGCATAAAAGCTCCCCGGATGAACCGAGGTGCCCCCAATGCCATATAATAGTAGCCCAACGAATCAGTGTAAGGAATCAACTCTCATACTAGCTTTAATTCGATTCTGCTGCATCATCATTTTGCAACTGCTGTGCCGCAACCTTACTACTTCAAATTCATCGCCAAGCAAACCTCTACAGCAAGAACCGTACCGCTATTGAGCTTCTATTGTTAGTAAAATAGTTTATTGTTGATTATTATTTTACTTGAATAAGAAAGTGTAGTGTGATACACTTTCTTCATCCTTGTATCTGATCTCAGATTTTTTTAAAGAGAATTTAGTGAATTGCCTATTGAAAATATTCCAAGGAGGTGTGAGCCATAGAGTAATAGTCGATGGATTATGAACCAAGTAACCAATCGTGTACTGTCTTTCTATTTTCTTTTACTTTGTTTTCTTTCGCTACACCCTCGATTTTTGATACATTCTTTAAAACCAAAAAAGGGAGAGTTCAACCTTCTTTGCTTCCTAATATTCCTCATCCACTCATTGTTGGGTTAAGACTCTTTATTGCACTTCATCTAACACCCTGCTTGGAAAGGGGTAGAATTGAATTCCTTTGGGAATTAGAATTCAATTTCATCGTTTGGTATACACTTTCAAGGAGGAATTGGTAAGGAATTGAATTCCAATTCCTTTCAAACCCTTCAAAATAAATCAGACCTCTTTAGGTCTGATTTGGAAAGGGAATTCCCTTCAAAATTTCAAATTACTGATTCGCCGTTTCTAATAAAACAAATTAGCGTAGTTTCCTCCGCAACCCTACTCGCTGCCGCAATCTTGCTCGCTGCTCAGCCTTTTCTCTCTCTTTTCTGTGCTCTTCTCTCCCCTTTTTAGTACAGTTTCCATATATGTTTATTTTGCAGCTACTTGGCTTCTTATCTCAGATGCCATTTGTTCGTTTAATAGTGGTAAGGTCGCTGAATAATTGTATTTAGTTTTTCCTTATTTGCAATTTTTTTCATAGGTTGTTGGTGGAATAATGAGAAGATGCCCTCAATTTCTTCAGCAACTTCCGTGAAGATTATTACTTATTCAAAACTGCTTAGTGAAGTAAGTTTATTTTACCATATGTCTTTACTGAATTTACTCAGCAATTAAGAAACTTAAGATTATACTGCAAATAAAATTAAATAAAGGATGTAGAATTATGTCTTGTTATGTTGTACTTTAGAAATGCTTAATAAGGCTTGATAATGATGTAAATATTCAATGAACAGGGTTTTATTTTTAAAGACAGAATTATGTCCACCACTTAATTTTATATGAATGGATTTTTGTAGGTTATGGTCTTAATTGGGATGTGTTGTTTGATAGAGTTGCCTCTCATTAAAATTGTGCAACTTGAGCACATAGTTGCCGAATTTGATGGGTCGAGAAACCTTTTGCAGCTCATCGATAGGCGAAGGAATTTTTCATATAAATTTTGGGTTTTGAATTGTTAAATTGTGTTTGTTTTGATGAAGGATATAATAGTAAAAGTATAACAATTGAATTCAATTCTGATTGATTCCAAAGCAAGGAATTCAATGCAATTTTGTTGTTTACTAATTCATTTCAAACATGAGAATTGGAATTCAATTCCGGATGGAATTCAATTTAATTCTTTACTTAAAAAGTTTCCAAATAAAGTGTAAACGGATCTGTGCCCTTTTTGTTCTCTCTTGGATGTGTTAGTAATTATAATGGTTGAGATTCCAAAGGGGCCTTTTGATCAATGAGAGTTTGTGCTTTAGTTTATATTGGGTTGCACCATCTGTAATCCTTGTGCTTGTCCGCTCCCAATTACCTTGCACAAGTTGGTTGAAACTAGGATGTATTGTCCACATGTTATAAATTTTGAAAGTTTAGACTTGGTGTCCACGTGTATTGTCTCGTGGAGATTTCCTTCTATTTTGTCCAATGGGCAAATAGGTTGATGCACAGGTGGTGGCTAGGGGTGTAATCAAATCGAGCCGAGCCGAATAGTAAGAAGTTCGAGTTCGGATTCAATCTGTTATCTCTAAGCTCAAGCTCAGTTCGAGTTCGATTTAAACTTTAACGGCAATTTACCAAAGGGCGTACCCAAATATTAATATTTACCAAAATGCGTACCATGGTTTCATTGTTACCAAATAACGCACTTATATTAGTGAACTTCCTCTTATACCCCTTCTGCCAAAGTACTGCATGTCATTTTCATTCTCTTTCTCTTTCTCTTTTTCAATAACGAATTTTTAGATATTTAAAAATATTTTTTCAGACTTTTTATTTTAAAATAATATATTATGGAATCAGATAAAAAACGTACGATAAAAATCGAAAAAATATTTCAATTAAAAAAATTTCTCAATTAATAATTTAATATTTTTAAAAAATATAAATAAATTATTTTTTATATTTGATTAATATAAATTAATATATTTAATAATATTATTAAATATATTAATATATAAAAAACTTTAAAAAAAGTTGAAGTTTTTTTTTTAATTTCAAAGGCCTGAAATAAAATATTTCAGGCCCAGCCTGGGCCTGAAATATTTTATTTCAGGCCCTGCGAGGGCTTGAAATATTTTATTTCAGGCCCAGCCACGCATATGATCTCAAGCAGCTCAGGGACATTTTCTTCATTTGGGAGAATAAATTTCTTGATAAACTTTGAATTTTGCAATATCAAGTAATTAAGCATGCTGAGTTTTGCACACAGACCTTTGGAGTTCAAAATCTCGACGGCGTCGAATCAAGGAATTACCCTCTTCTCCAAACTATACAACAGATGTGTTGGTTGATGTGCAATGCAAGAAGGCTTTAACCCGACTTCATTGATGATGAACTCCATGTATTGTGTACGATTCTTCTTGTGACAAGCAGCCTGGGCCTGAAATATTTTATTTCAGGCCCTGCGAGGGCCTGAAATATTTTATTTCAGGCCCAGCGTGGGCCTGAAATAACTCAGGGCCTGAAATCTTGCGTCGAATTGAAATCATGTGTTATGATAGGTTTTTTTACGTAGGTCTAAAACTTAAAGAAACATCTCTTTATATTTTTGAAATCACAATAAAAATTATTGAGAAATACTACCTACGAGATGAATTCTAATTAATATAAAATAAGGATTATATTAAAAATGAACATATATCGATTTTTTGAATAAAAAAGTCAAAATTATTTATTATATTAATTTAAATATTATATATTATATTAATATATTTAATTTTTATAAGTTTTGATAGGAGGGCCTGAAGTCATCTGACTTCAGGCCCTCCTTAGGCCTGAAGTCAGATGACTTCAGGCCCTCCTATCAAAACTTATAAAAATTAAATATATTAATATAATATATAATATTTAAATTAATATAATAAATAATTTTGACTTTTTTATTCAAAAAATCGATATATGTTCATTTTTAATATAATCCTTATTTTATATTAATTAGAATTCATCTCGTAGGTAGTATTTTTCAATAATTTTTATTGTGATTTCAAAAATATAAAGAGATGTTTCTTTAAGTTTTAGACCTACGTAAAAAAACCTATCATAACACATGATTTCAATTCGACGCAAGATTTCAGGCCCTGAGTTATTTCAGGCCCACGCTGGGCCTGAAATAAAATATTTCAGGCCCTCGCAGGGCCTGAAATAAAATATTTCAGGCCCAGGCTGCTTGTCACAAGAAGAATCGTACACAATACATGGAGTTCATCATCAATGAAGTCGGGTTAAAGCCTTCTTGCATTGCACATCAACCAACACATCTGTTGTATAGTTTGGAGAAGAGGGTAATTCCTTGATTCGACGCCGTCGAGATTTTGAACTCCAAAGGTCTGTGTGCAAAACTCAGCATGCTTAATTACTTGATATTGCAAAATTCAAAGTTTATCAAGAAATTTATTCTCCCAAATGAAGAAAATGTCCCTGAGCTGCTTGAGATCATATGCGTGGCTGGGCCTGAAATATTTTATTTCAGGCCCACGCTGTTTGAAATTAAAAAAAACTTCAACTTTTTAAAAGTTTTTTATATATTAATATATTTAATAATATTATTAAATATATTAATTTATATTAATCAAATATAAAAAATAATTTATTTATATTTTTAAAAAATATTAAATTATTAATTGAGAAATTTTTTTAATTGAAATATTTTTTCGATTTTTATCGTACGTTTTTTATCCGATTCCATAATATATTATTTTAAAATAAAAAGTCTGAAAAAATATTTTTAAATGTCTCAAAATTCGTTATTGAAAAAGAGAAAGAGAAAGAGAATGAAAATGACATGCAGTACTTTGGCAGAAGGGGTATAAAAGGAAGTTCACTAATATAAGTGCGTTATTTGGTAACAATGAAACCATGGTACGCATTTTGGTAAATACTAATATTTGAGTACGCCCTTTGGTAAATTGCCGAAACTTTAATTCTTAAGCTCGAGGCTGGCTCACAATACAATTAAATAATTCGAGCTCAGTTCAAGTTTGGCTCGATAAAAACTCGTTTAAAAATTAAACGAGCTTAGTTCGAGCTCGTTTATGATAATTAGCTATAATAATTTATTATAATATATTATTATACGTATTATTTATGTAATATTTAATTTTATATATAAATATAATAAGATAATAAATTTTTTAACGAATTTGTTCGTAATTCTCTTCATGAATATATTCGTGAGTTGACAAATCAAATACGGTTAAGTTTAAATTCGATTCGATAATATTTTCGAGCGAATGATTTGACTAATTTACGCGTCTAATGGTGGCACGAATGGAGAGAAGACGACGAAGTGGCGTGGTTGAGATGATGAAATAATATTTTATTTCCTTCGCTGTTCTTCACCGTGTCTTAAATTATGCATGTTGAAATAATGTATTATTATTTTCCCATGCTTCATTCTCAATTGCGTTGAAACTCAAGTTTGTCTGGATAAAGTCTAGATTTGACTAGTTGTCCTTTCAATTGGGTTTATGCTTTCCCGGCTTCAATTACTTAGAATTGGGCTTTATGCTTTCACGTATTCAATTAGTTGGAATGGGACAAATTTGATTAGGGTTGTTTGATAAGCGGATTTAGAACGTGAAAATAAGAATGAAATCTATTTCATTTCATTTATAATACTTGGTATACGGGAATCAGAATCAAAATAAGGATATGATATTCTTGATTTCATAACTCAATCTCCACTAAATTATCACTAAACTCATAAATCCCTCAATCAAAATTTATTACCATTCACATTACCAAATATATACTAAGCGCCCCTTTAGTTGTTATAAGGATAATAGACTAGGTTAATACTCATATTCAGTTTCAGTTGGATTACAAAATCAGTATTGTCCTCGAACCGAGCAGCTTAGGTATGTCGAGTGGATACTCTAGCATGCTCAGAATTGGTTAAATAGAGCGACTCGGATCTACCAAATGGGTATGCTAGCTGAGTCGATGCTGAAATGAACCTACTCGAACTCGGCTTCAACTTGAGGGATCTATCTATCTTCACTGAGACTTGTTGGCAGTGATCGCATGGTGACCATGGGTTGGTTCACATTAATATTCAGATTTTGTTTTAAAATATTTTTCTGAATTATTTTAAATTTTTTTAATGAATTTTTCTTTGTGAAAAATAAATTTAAATGAGGAAAAATTGTTGGTATCCGAGTTAGAAAATTTAAGAAGAATATTTCTGTACCTATTTTTTTTTGTGTGTTTTTAAGTGTATTGATTCTATGCAAACTTTAAATTGAATAGACTTAGTTTTGTTACTAGTTTATGATTTTATACAGACTTTATTATTTTCAATTCCAGACATCATAGATAATATATACTACGACTTATTGTGATGTTCAACAAAATGAGCTAAGGGAGACTATTTAAGAGATAGTGTATGATTCTTCTTGCGGAGTCTAGGGATACATTAAAAGACTTGATACGTTATTTTGGAAATTCGAGCAGCAAGATTTTCCAACCCTAGACAATTATCAAATTTTGATTTTGATTTGATCACTACCAATACACTGCAATGAAGTAGCATCATTTATAGGGGCTTTATGAAGGACGTATCTCATATGCAGTGTTGTATACAAAGCTACTTTACCATATGGATTAGAACATACCACCTCAAGAAGAAGATCCTGAACAGATTAAGAAGGATCCAAAAGAGGATTAGAATGTGGATCCAATAGAGAATCCTGAAGTTAGTCTGTTTGAGATTGCCCTAGCTAAACTAAGAAAGATAGGAATTGTGTTGATTATTATTGTACTAGTACTTGTCTGAGTGGTAGTAACAATGACCTATCTACTCAGCCCTAGAGTCAATCCAAATGAGGGTAGTAGTTCTTGGCATAATCTTCTTTAAGTTAAGGTTGACCGATTTGATTAAGCTCAGGTGAGCTTGAGTTTTAATGTTTGACAATGATGTTTGGATGATGTATGAGACAAGTCAAGTAGATCAAGGTTGATCGGATACTTGACAAGGGGTAAGTCTTAGTGGGACTAGGCAGACTTAGCTGAGGACTAAGTGAAGTCCAAGTGAATCTGGGTGGATCGCACGTTGGCAAGGTGAAAGTTTACCGAGAGACTAAACCTAACTGCAGTTAGGCAAAGAGAAATCTTAGTGGGACTAGGTAGACCTAGTTAGGAACTAGGTGAAGTCCAAGTGAATCTGAAAGGATCGCACGTTGGCAAAATGAAAATCTACCGAGAGACTAGACCTAATTGTAGTTAGGCAAAGGGAGGCCCTAGTGAAACTAGACAAACCTAATTGGGAATTAGGTGAAGTCCGAGGTGGGTTAATTGGGAGCTAAACACTTAGTACTAGAGAAGTTCTAGTGGGAACTAGGTAACAGAAAATCCTAACAGGTCATGGTTGATCGAAGGTTGGGCAAAGGGAATCCAAGACTTGGTTTAGGCAAGTTAGAGCATGAGTAATCGATTGGCCCAATCTAATCGATCAAGTGATCGATTGGAGCACTATTTCTATTGAGAAACAAAATGAACAGTAATCGATTGGGTGATCGATTAAGGGCAATACCAATCGATCAGGTGATTGATTGGTGGGTTTTTGTTCCGAGAACAGAAACCCACTTAATTGATTGGGTAATTGATTAATGGCTAGCCAATCAATCAAGTGATCGATTGGTGGTTGTGTTGTGTTAGAGCACAAAAAGGTATTGGGCATTGATTTAGACATTCTTAATCAATTAGGTTATCGATTAAGCCCTGAAAAATAGTTGTTGAACGACTGGATCTAATGTGATAATCGATTGGGTAATCAATTAAGGAACCCTATGCCATGAGTATATAGAGTTTTCTTGCATGTTGAAGTAGCAACTCTTCCCTTTCTCTTCTCCCATTCTTGTGAGGTCTTGGAGACAAACTGTGTTAAATTTTCAAGCATCAAAGGGTGATTCCAAGCTAGAAGAAAGCAAGACAAGCAAAGAGATCATTGTTGTAAATCTTGTAAGAATTTATTTGTGTTTTTGCTTGTTCTCATTGTATTTCTTATGTGAGCTTGTACGAGGCTTCTTTACCTTTAAAAAGGAGATATTCATAGTGAATGTGAGTGTGAGAAAGAGTGGACTCTTAAATTAGTCACCTCAAGGAGGTGGATACCAAGTAAAGTCAAGGGTGTTAGCGATTGCTTGAAGTTTCCGTTATTACAAATCATCGACGAAGCAATCGAAGTCATTCCCCCCCCCCCCCCCCCCCCCCCCCCCCCCGCCTCCCTCCTCCCTCCTCTAGCTCTCGACGTGTCCTAACAGTAGTGACCTATCTAGTTTCTAACAGTTGTTTATGGTTTCATGTTATGTGTTAACATAGTATGCGACGATCAAAAAGTATGTTATATATTGACAAACATGAAAATAGAATGTTATGGGTTAACAACATGTTTATTACGGATGATTAGTTCATTTATCAAATTATTCATTTAATGATTAGTTTATTTGATGAGATGTGTGTAATATAATCGATCAATGTTGGTTAAACAAACTCTAATTTATATTAAGTTAATAATTAATTACATATATATGAATGACATTGAATAGCTAAATAATATATGTATTTATGATAGATTATGACTACTAAAAACATCATAATTGAACTCAATAAGATAGATAAACTATATGAGGATAACTATAAAATATGGTATCTCAAGATATAATATATTCTTAAGGAATAAGAAGTTTTAGAGACTGTATATTAATTTATGAAATAACCTACTGATAGTTCAAATGTAGAGCATAAACATGATCTTGATGTCTATCAGCATGGAAGAAAAATGGCTCTACTGCTAAGAATATATTGATTAGTTCAATGATAGATAACTTGTCTATGAATATGAGTCATATCTATCAGTTCATGATGTCTAGGTTACCTTAAAAGAAAAGTACAGTGGAGTAGGCTTGAGCAAGCTTGGTTAGTTAACAATTAAGATTGAGGGCTACAAAAATATCTGAATGTATCCGTGACCCAACATATGAGGGAAATAGCTAATATGATTTTGGAGTTAAAGATTGTTGGTCATGAGTTGACTGATAAACAACAATTCAGGCAGTTATCCATTCCCTTCTTGATTCTTGGGAGACGATGAAACATAACTTAACTCACAGTGAAAGTATAAAGACTTTCGTTGATGTCTCATGTCATGTAGAACTGGAGGAAGAGAGAATAGAATCTGCAAAGATTTCTAGACAAGTTTGGTAGCTGATGGTTCTATTAGTGCATCTGGATCTAAGAATAAGAGGAAATGGCTCCAAAAGGAAAAAAGAAAAGGAAAAAATCACATCCCGCCCTGCTCTCTATCTCTTGGATGTTTATATATCTCATGCACATTATATGGGGTAAGCGGAGCAATGAGGTAAGTGGGCAATTTTAGAAACTACCCACATCTCCCAAATCAAGCCACAAAGATCATAGTAAAATATCTAACTCAGACTTAAGGAAAAATAGTTTGTGCCACAACATGCAAGTATATTGATCGATTAATCGATATAAAATTCATCTAGTTTCAAAAAGATTTTGGAAAGACATTTTCTCCTATTGTGAAATTTATATTAATTTATGTCATTTTAGCTACAGTAGTATATTTTGACTTAGAATTATATCAAATAGATGTAAAAAAATTTTCCTTAATAGTAATCTTGATAAAGAAATTTATATGACAGAATCATAAGGTTACATTGCTGAAAGCCAAGAGAATAAAATATGTAGACTTAAAAAGTCTATATGCGGGATAAAGCAAGTGTCAAAACAATAAAACATAAGATTTAATGAAGTTATTTATCGTATGGTTTAGCAATGATAATGAGTTAGGAATGATAATGATGATCATTGTGTTTACATTATAAAGGAAAAAAAAGAGAGAAAAGTTTATCATCTTATTATTATATGTTGATAATATATTAATAGTTGAAAGTGATATAAAATTTGTGATAGAAGTCAAATCATGACTTTCATCACAATTTGACATAATATATATAGAAAAAGTTGAATATGTCTTAGGAGTAAAGATCATAAGAGATCGATCATAAAGGTTTTTGAGTTTGTCTCAAGAGGCTCATATCACTAAAACGCTATAACACTTTAATATATCATATTGCAACATTAAATAAACACCTGTAGCAAAAGGTACAGTTCTGAACAAAAGTATATATCCCAAGACTCCTAAGAAAATAGTTGACATGAAGAAAAAAATTATATGTCAGTATCATTGGTAGTTTAATATGTAATATGTTGTATACATGTCCTGATATCAGTTATGCTATTGGCTTAGTTAGTCATTTTCAATCAAATCTAGGATTGAAACACTGAAAAGTGGTGAAGAGGATATTAGAAGGATATCTTAAAGGGACTATAGATTATTGTCTCTATTTTCAAGGATCAAAGACGAGTCTAGAGGGCTATACAGATGCAGATTGGGAAGGGGATCTTAATGATAGAAAATTCACATTTGACTATACTTTCTTGCTGAATGGTGGCGTCATCTCATGGAACAACAAAAAATATGCTTGTGTAGTGATGTTGATAATGGAAGCTGAGTATGTGGCTTATTCAGCGGTTGTACAAGAAGATGTCTAATTAAGAAGGTTCCTAAAGCATCTGAAGATTGTTGAGGACAATAGGAGTTATATTACAGTATATTGTGACAATCAAGTTGCTATAGCTTTTTCTAAGGATCTAATTATTACAGCAAGGGCAAGCACATAGCTATTAAGTATAATTTTATAAGGGATGTTGTTGGCAAGAAAAAGATAGTTCTTGAGTATGTTTCTATATGTGTTATGCTTGCAAATGCTTTTGCTAAGTCATTGACCAAAGAGTCATTTCAAGGAAAGGTAAAGTCTTTGGGATTTTGAAAAGTATAACATATTGTAAAGACAATAAGATTTGTGACATACCATGATTTATTCAATGTAGATGTTATTGTTATATTTGAATAAAGTATTGATAAACATATTGACGACTTGAGATTGGTCCACTCACATAAATAATCATCTTTATTTATTAAGTATAAATAGAGATAAGACTATTAACTTATGGGACAACTAATACATGAAGCTATGAATGGAGATATATCTGTTAGGGTCTCCTTAATAGTTGTATCTAGATGAGATTATTTATGAATTGATGATGATCGAAGTAAATGTATCTACAATTTACTAAATCTACTTAAGGCCAGATTAGAATTCATGAGTTGAATTCAGGATTATGCATTTGAAACAAGGACGAATTCAGGAATTAAAGTTGGGATAGGCTTAACAATAGAATTAAAAATTTTATTGATTAACAAGAGGACTGTGAAACTACGTATTGTTGAAGGATCACTTTGGCATAATTCTTCAAGACATATATTGCATGCATCGTAGCACACATCTTGGATGCACCCTTCCATAAAAGCCTCCTTTTCCATCTTTGCGCCTTTCTCCATCCCTAAACCCTAAACTCTAAAAATTAACAAATCAAAAGAAGTAAACAAATCAATAAGAAACAAGATCCAAAAATTAGTATATCAACCACTGAAACTATATCTACTATTAAACTCCCAAAATCAATAAGTAATCGACTTGATCAAGTCTGAGTAAAATCATGCAACAATACTCAGAAAATGCTGACATCCTCGTTATATCAATTTCAAGATGACTTGAATAATTCATTTAGAACGACGTGTGTCTGTCAAATATACTCTAACTGAACCTTGTTCATGAGAACTCCCCTAGCATTCCAATGTGTATGAGCATGAATTAAATATAAAGGTTCTGTTGAAGTTAGGCAAAGTTAATGACGTTTAGAGTAGGAAGCTTTAAAGATAAAACTGATAGTTTATCCACATAAAGTCATACTCAATTGTGAATCCAAAATGTTATGTGGAAAGTACTCAAAAAGCATAAGTAGATACTCCATGCCACAACATCCTCATCCTTTCTCCTCTAAAATGATGTTGCATGGGAGAAAATCGAGCTTCATGATTCACTGTAATTATACTATGCAGAGGAAAATATGAAGAATGAATTAAAAATTTGATTTGAAATAGAGAATGATAAGTAGATTTTTCCCACAAACATATGATAGCAGAATGAATCAAAAATTTGATTTGAAATAGCCACAAACATATCATAGCAGAATGAATCAAAAAATTTGATTCGAAATAGAGAATGATAAGTAGATTTCCCAAAAAGACATCATAGCAGTGCTTCTTGTTAAAAAATAGAATTAATATGGGCATTAATTTCCTAAAAGTTACATACTCAGATCCACAAATTGAGAATCAAAATTAATATCAACCAAATAGTCGAGCTTGTACTCGTAGAATTATGGCAAAGAGAGCTTTGACTTCAACATACCCTCTCATTGCGCTTGTGATTCGAAAGAATGATGCTCCTAACTTTGGCACCAAGTTCAAAGGGGTGTAACAACTCGTTCGGCCTAAAATGACTAACCACTTGGGAGAAGGAACACTCCTCCAACTTCAGCATAGTGCCACTTTTAATAAAGTTTGCAATGTCATGTTCATAATCTTTCTTCTTCTTAATCATAAATTTGATCAATGCAATTCATCGAAAGAGAAAACAGATCGAGAATCATGTATGCCTAAATTATGTTCATCAAAAATATATATACCTAAATTGTCTGGGTAGACAATTTCGTTGAAAAAACGTTAGTGATTGACCTTTGAGGATATATATACCTAAATTGTCTATTACGTGAGACCCTTGAGATTATAAAATAATCTTGGTTTTATCCTAAGCGACTATTTAGCTATTTATTTAAAATTTTAATCAGGGTTTGCTACTTTAGCATGTATTCTATTAATTATGGATGATTTGGTCTATGGAACATAACTAAGAAAATGACTGATTAAAATGAATGTATTCTAGTAAAAAGGAAGATTAAAATAGATTTACATCTTTGACATTTATTATGGTTGACCAATTATATATTTTGTTGAGTACTTCAAATATGATTGTAAATAATTAAATTGATTGGAGATATTAAACATGCTCTTGGCATAATAGTCATCATGAGGATTAGATGTTAGGATCGAAGGAATTTAAATATCTTCACAATAATATGATATTTTTCATTTTGGGCCTAAGCCCTCATGATTTTGTTGTTGGCCTTTATCCAAAAAAATCTCATACCAATGAAGATATATTTTCCTTATAAGCCATGATTTTTTTCATGTATTTTCAATATGATATTTTGTTTGTAACATTGCAAACCTAACAATCTCCCATCAAATGAAGTGGAAAGTCTATCCGTTTGACATCTGATTCTTGACCCACCAGTCTTCTTGCCCCTTGGTGCACCCGACTTACTAGGACTTTCTTACTAGACACAATTAGGGCTTCTCTGTCTGGCTATCCACCAGGACTTTCTATTCGTTTAACGTTCGATTCTTGATCCTCCAGTCTTCCTGCCCCTTGGTCTAGCTGACCTACTAGAACTTCCTTACCTAGCCACAACTAGGGCTTCTCTGCCTGACTGCCCACCAGGACTTCTTGTCTGGTGATTGATCCTCTTGATCTAGACACGATAGCCCCTACTTCTTTTGTTCGAGATCAATATTCTATTCACATTGCTTAATTAGACTATAGCACTTGTGTACAGTCGACAATTAGACCTTCTGGCAGTCCAGACTTTGATACCAGTTATTAAGACGGAAGAAATTTAGATATCTCCACAATGATATGATATTGTTCACTTTGGATCTAAACCCTCATGGTTTTATTTTTGAGTTTTATTCAAAAGATCTCATATCAATAGAGATATCTTTCCCTTATAAGCACATAATATTTTTTTATGTGTTTTTAATGCGAGACTTTTACCATACAACCTCAACATTAATGATGTTCATATTGATGTAACGATTTAATCTGGAGTAAATACAAAATGTCGATGTCTCAAATTTGTTTTTGAGAAGTGGCTATGTAAGGTGTAACATTTTTCATAGCATTAATCGCTTAATATACTCATTATCGTACGAATCATTTTCCTTGAATATGAATTGGGTGTTCTAATATAGTTTTTATGGCTTGACTTAGACAAGTGAGAGATATTGGTAATGGGAGACATGGGTAGTTTCTAGAACTGCCCCCTTACCTCATTGCTCTACTTATCCCATACAATGTGGATGAGATATATAAGCATCCTAGAGATAGAGAGAAGGGTGGGCTCTGGTTTTTCCTTTTCTTCCAAGTGAAGAGCATCCAAGCGTGTGGGATTTCAAGGGCATTTTGTCATAATCGTCTTTGTTACAACATGCGCAAACGACAAGAAGGGGCATCATTAATTGTAAGTGTTTCAATCAAATGGATTGCAAATGTTCATACATATCAATATCAACATGTAAATTCTTAGAAGTCAGCTGTGTGATATAATAGAACATACATCCCACCTTGTTTGTCAGCTGGGGATAGGGGCGAGTAGAAATCTCCCATGATGAGGCAGGGTAAGGCCATAGTCTCAGCAATTTGATGTAGTCCTTCCCACATATGTTTCTTGCTTGTGATTGAGAGTTGTCTATACATGAAGGTCACTCCATAGAGGTCGATGCGGCCTTGTACTTGATAGTGGTGTGGATGAACTGCTTTTCTCACTGCCTGATTTCCAATACGAGGGTCTGGGAGTCCTATACTAATAGCATTTGACTTTTAATGGGTTGACCATTTGCTGTTCTACATCCCATAGCTGAAATATAATGCTTATCAATTTCTAGTAGCGTGCCATTGTTAGTTTTTCTTCCAAGATGTATAAAACATTCAGTCTCCGAGGCTCATCATTGAGAGTTGAGAGTGATAAAATTGGTGTTATATGATGATCCCGACCTTAATTATGGATAGCTCAGTCAGCCAGCCTGGTACCCCGAAGACCTAGCGGAAGGGCCGATAAGGGACTCACCCAAGACTTCCCGAGCCAGGAACCCTCCCGAAGCACTAACCAACCAACCCCGGGCGGGCTCGGGCGAGTCGAGCCTGAGCACCCCCAACTCAGTCCCCTGAGCCCGGCCCAGGTCGGGGTCGGGCAATTCAGTCCTCAGCACTCCATCAACCGGAGAACTAACCGACCCGAAGCCTGGCAAGACCAGCATAGCTCGGCAAACCCCCGACTCAAGGCGTACCTCATATCTCTCAACTCCCAGTCGGACGCGTGGCGACCCACGCTCCCTGGACATGACCCAACTCGGTCCATAACACTTGGACTCGCCGGTCGGTGCTCGACAATCGGTCTCCGGACCAGCTCTCCCCTATGCCGCCCCACATTCGTGCATCCGGAGTACAACCATGATGTCGAGGTAATACACGCCTTACCCATTTCTGACACACCTCACGGTTATACCGCTGACTCGGTACGATTGTACCCTCCGAGCACCCCGCGTCATGTCGCGGTACCTCTAGGTGCTCTCCTACAAGCTGACAGACACCATACCCTTGTCTCGTCGGCACGGACAGGGGTTGTCAGCTCCCCCGGCTATATAAGCTCCTCCCCTCCTCTTTCCGCAGGTATGTGCAATTGTGCTCCCCTCTACTCTTCCTACTTCACTACATTTCCTACGGATACTAACTTAACCGTCGGAGGGCCTGACCGGGGAAATTCCCCGGCGGGTTGGCTAACGGTCTTTGTGTCTCAGGTCAGACCCAGGTCGGCACCAGTTCGTAGCCAGTTCAGAGCCAAGTCGGCGCTAGGTCAGCAACTCATGACACACGGTGTACCATCTCACCCTTGAGACTTTCACCTCGCTTCGTGACAGGATCAAATTTGGCGCTAGAAGGAGGGGCACTTAGCCTGATCGGAAGTGTACGATGGAAGCATCCAATCGGGTCATGATGACTGTTACACCCGAGGAGTATGAGCTCTTACGGGCCACTCGGGCCCAGAGAGCCTCCCAGCAGCTATCGTAGGCCGGCAGCCCGGCAGATCGATTTCCTGAGCCATCGGCCCCCGCCCCCTCAGAAGATCGAGGATAAGCGGCTCCACCCAGAAGAGGGCTTGGTCCCCTTCCCTGCCACTCCCGATTGGGGCCGGAAGGACAGGCCTGAGCCCGAGCCAGTAGAGATGTCCGCATCCAGCCGGACGCATAGGTCGCGCCTTGAAAAGGGGAAGGCCCCGGCTTTTGCATCGCCGCCTGCCCCGACACACAGCCCCTTCTCTCAGTGGATCCTGGAGGATCCGGTCCCCAAGCATCTCTGGTTCTTCACCATGCCCGAGTATGCTGGGGCCACCGACCCAGAGAAGCATCTCATGAAGTTTGAAAGTAGAGCCCTGCTCCACCAGTACCCTGAGGGAGTGAAGTGCTGAGCATTCCTGACAACGCTCTCAGGACCTGCTCAACGGTGGTTTGGACAACTCCCCCATGGGTCGATAGCTAGCTTCGGCGAGCTCAGGAGGACATTCCTCCAGCACTTTGCGAGCAGCAGAAGACATCACAAAACAAGTGTCAACTTGTTTGCCCTCAAGCAAGGCCCGAAGGAGTCACTTCAGGCCTACATCAAGAGATTTAACGGAGTCGCGCTAGACGTACCAACCGCTACGCCCGAGGTATTAATCAACGCGTTCTCCCAGGGACTGCAAGAGGGAGATTTTTTCTGCTCGCTTATCAGAAAGCTGCCCAAGGACTTCGACAGCCTGTTGGGAAAGGTTGTAAAGTACATCAATGTGGAAGAGGCACAAGCAGCTCGGAAGAAGGAACCGACCAACACGCCTCTCCCGGGCCCCACGCAATCTAGCCGACCGCCGAGCGAACCCATCCGCAGCCCACGAGGACCCGACCGAGCAGGGTCGGAGCGCAGACAAGTGCAGTAGGTAGCTCAGGGGTGTACGGTGGCCCGCTGGAGACCCTACAGTGCGTTCCATCATAGCCACACCCACGACACTGAGGAATGTCGGCAGTTTGGCAGGGGTCGCGCTCCTGAGACAACCGCGCAAGGACAAAGAAGGCAAGTCTCCCCGGGTGAAGGTCAGGTCGGGGAAGACAAACCCTCCCCCCAGCCGTTGAAGGACCCGGATGAGACCCCCCGAGCGCTCGTAGGCCAATCGACAAAACACCATCCGAGGAGGTTTACACATGATTTCAGGCAGGCTAGCCTAAAAACGCTCCCGCCCAACAGGTTATTAATGTACTTTGTAACCCCAAGAATAGTGGAAGACCCACCTTCCCGGATAAACAACAAGCGTCCCAGACTCTCGTTCTCGCGAGTTCTAAGTGGGCATGCTCCCACGACCCCTCGGCTGGGCTCCCAGCCGGACGCGTGGCGGCCCAGGCTCCCTGGGATGTCCCCGACCGAGAAGCCAGACTCTCGCTCTCGCGAGTTCTAAGTGGGCATTCTCTCACGAACCCCTCGGCTCGGCTCCCAGTTGGACGCGTGGCGGCCAACGTTCCTTGGGATGTCCCCGACCAAGAAGCCAGACTCTCGCTCTCGCGAGTTCTAACTGGGCATGCTCCCACGAATCCCTCGGCTCGGCTCCCAGTCGGACGCATGGCGGCCTGTGTAGTGCAACGGCTGACTGGCTCACCTCCAGGAGCTCTGCCTTGACTTTGGCCAGCTCAGCCTGAGCTTGGTGCTCAAGGTCCCAGACCTTGCGCTCTGTGTATTCCAAGCAGGCGATCTGCCGTCGCGCCTGGATAACGGCCTTATTGGCCAAGCTCAGTTCTACCAGAAGCTCCGCCAGGCGCACATCTGTGTGGGCCACGCGATCCTGAAGAGCTGAGTTCTCGCCCGCAGACTGGTTAGGGCATCCGCGTTGGACCTCAGTTGCGCATGACGAAGCTGAGCCTCCAGTCTCTCCACTCGGGACTCAGCCTGGTGCAGGGCTCGAGCCTGAATTATAAACAAACGGTCATGTCGTAGACCAAGCCAAAGAGCTACAGAAAGAAAGAAAGTAAGTCATGGGCCTAAGGAAGAAGTGAGGGAAAGAAGAAGCGCGAACCATTAAGAAAACGCACCTGACTGGCCTCCGATACAAGGGTGTTAGCTCTGCTGATCAGGTCCTGATAATTAGACTCCCGGAGCCCGTGATACAAATGGGGCTTAATAGACCATACAGGTTCACGACTCAGGCCAACTCGTGCGGCTCAGTGACAGGAGCCTCATAAGTCATACTCGGGTCAGCCCTGGACACCAAGACTAGATGGACAGGATGGGGGTCCGCGACTCCCGCAAGGGGAGGAGGGGGAGGCCCGGTGCCCAAGGAACTTGCATGAGTCAGAGGGGGTGCAGGAAGAGCGACCACTCAAGCCGAGGTTGCAGGAGCAGTGGGCACGAACCCAGGCAGTGCCGGAACAATTGGCGCAAGAGAAGAAACCGCCGTAGGGGGCGTGACTTTGGCCTTCTTCATGGAGCGGGGACTGGTGGTAGTCCCAAATGGGGGCGAAGTATCAGCCAGCCGAGCCCTTCGGCGCCTGGTCTCCAGCAGCTGGTCATCAGCGTCGAGGACCTCGAGGTCGGGAGCTGACACCTCTCTAGCCGGCGCCTCTTCAGTACCCGGAGGAGGAGTATCGCCGGTAGGCACTGCGGGAGGAGCGAATTCTCTAGCTACCGATGGTTCGCAGGCCTGAGCAGCGGCATCAGCGTCATCCTGAAGAAAGCCCTCCGCTAAGGCAACAACCAACATCTTGCTGGTCTTAGAAAGGTGGGGGTCGCCAGAGAGGATGATCGGAGGACAGAATGTCCGCGAGCGTCACCGGAACCCTAGCAGAATAGATGAAGGCAACAAAGGAGCACCGAAAGAGAAAAGACGACGGAAGGAGTTGCGACCAATGCGCCTATATATAGGGGCAGCGGCCAAAGCTAGCCTTTCGATGGAAGCCTCGGAAAAGGCAAGATGGAATTGGGGCCCTCTGATTAAAACCGAGGAGAATCACGAGGCTCGATGGGACGCGTGTACATTCCCGGCGGCAGACGCTCTGTCTCCCGAGGCACCGTTAACCGGTGACAGGCGCTTCGGTGCTCGAGGAACCGCTTACCGGCGGACGCGTGTCTTCACCAATTAATGCAGTCATCATGAGGAAGGATACAAAGCATCTCGTATCACGGATAAGATAGATGGGACAGTCGAAAGGACATTGGCCCGTCGGCCAGGCGACTGGGAGGAAGGGGCTGGCTCGATCCAGACCCCTAGTGAATTGCGGGTGGGCCTGATCCCGCGAACACCTTGGCTCGGATCCCAGTCGGACATGTGACGGCCCACGCTCCCTGAGTACCAACCGACCGAGCATCTCAACTCCCACCTTGAGGCCAGGGGTCGGGTCCCGAGCAGCCCACACTTAGAAATTATCACGCTCTAGTCTCTAACCTGGTCGCTTGTGGAGGTTGGTCGCTTGATTGTTCTCTCACTTGACCTACTCTCATTAATAATTGCTCGTATCTGCAACACTCAGAAGCAGAAATGACCAGAAAGATGTGAATAGAAAGGGAATTTATATTAAAGGGTAATGCATTACAAAACTTGAGGCCCGCCTCCACAAAGTAACAGAAAGGAAAGGGAAAAAGCTAAGTCCCGACCCTCACTTGAAGGGTCGGTGGACTTCCTCGGGCATGTCCTGGGCCATTCCCGAACACTTGATCACCGAGGTGGGTAGGTCGGGGGCGATGTGACCCCCCTACCTTAGCTGCTCGAACATGATGGACAGCTGGTGCTTCAACATAGCCCGAATCCGCTCGGACAACTGCTGACTGAATTCGGAGAGTTGATATAGGCAACTCTATAGGCATCCAACCAAGCAGCCTCGTCCCCTTTGTACGCCCGGAGTTCCTCGAGCTCCGCCTGAGATGCATCCCAGGCTGCCTACTGTTCACATAGCCGACCTAGCTCCTCGGCCTGGGCACGCAGCTCGGTCTCTCGATGGGCCAGCTGGCTCGTCAGCGAGCTGACTTCTTGCTCCTTAGCTGCCAGCTGTGCGCGAAGAGGCTCGCCAACTCGGTTAGCCTCATGAAGCTCGTCTTGAGTCTTCTGAAGTTCTGCCTGCAGCTGATCCTTGATCCTCCAGGCTCGGTGTAGTGTATGCTCGGCTTGGGCGACTCGGAGTCGCGACTAGGCCACCGTAGTGTCGGACGAGATGAGTTGCGCCTGGGAGGTCTCCAGCTGCTCCTCCGAATTAGCCGGCTGGTCCTACAGGGCGATCACCTCGGCCCTCAAGCCATTTAGGGAGGCATCATCGGAAGCCAGCTGGGTGTGCCGGAGTCGAGCCTTTAGATGTTCCACCTGCCGCTCCGCTCGGAGCCGAGCCTTGGCATGAGCCAGCATGGACATAGTCATACTGTAGCTCATGGACCAAAACTGCAATGCATAGAGAAAGACTTGTTAGTACGTCGACCGAAGTAGATATAAGACAGAAACAGAAGCATCCTCGGCGTACCTGGGTGGCCGTGGCCATGAAGTTGTCCGCCCGGATGCTCGTGCTATGGAAGTCATCCTCTCGTAGGCCATGGAGGAAGCCGTCAGCCATCAAGCCATGCAGCTAAACAGCATGCATCCGGATCGGGGCCAAGCCGCTCGGCACCCTCATGCCCATAGTGCAATTGGCGAGTGAGGGTGGTAGGAGATGCATCAATGAGGCCACTGGAGAACCTGCCGACCGGGAGGGGACGGACTCCCCCGACTGGGGAGAAGCAGGTTCCTCCAAAGACGCCCGAGGCGTAGGGGACGGCAGCGCAGGAGACGTGACTGCAGGGCTCCTTGCCCTCTCGCCTTCCGCCTGGCCGGCTAGAGGAAGTCTCTGCCGGAATGGTCGATGAGGGCGTGGGCTTGTCTCGGTGCGCTCGCTTCCGCCGAAGAAGGAGAGGCTGTTCATCTTCAGAGCCAGACCAGGAGATCTCCTCGTCGGCTGGCACCGGCACGATAGAAGCGAGGCGCGCTGCCTCGGCGACCAGTAGGGCAGCCTCCCGTTGGGCTAACTGCTCGGCGGCATCCAGGCCGTAACCCTCCTCTGGAGCTACCGGTTGCATCATAATGGCTGCAGAATAAACAACGGTCAGATGGTCGTAAGAGGAAAAGGAAGGAAACCGAGAGCTTACCGAAGGAAGGAGGCCGACGAATCGGCGCCGGACTAAGTCCGAACACGAAGAGAATGTCCTCGCTCAGCAGATGTCCCCCATGGAAGTGTCGACCCCTGATCTTGGAGGATGCAGATATATACCGATCGGAGGTTCGGAAGTTCTTGTGAAGGGGTGGGGGAGAAGGAAAGTTCACTAGCCACCCGACCGGCCAAAGTGGGGGCGGGGCGGGGCGAATGTAAAAATACCGTTCCTTCCAACCCTTGTTAGAGGTCGGAAGTTTCGATAGGAAGGAAGTGTCAGGTCGGGCCTGGAAAAAGAAATCACCCAGTTCTTGTCTTTTTGGGAAAAATAAGCAATAAAAAACTTCGGGACGAAGGGGAATTTGGTACAAGGAAAAGATGACGACCGACCCACAGAGGAGTCGGATGGCGTTTGGAGCTAATTGGGATAAATTGATGCGGAAGTAGCGACAGACGGAGATAATGAAGGGGTGGATCGGGAAGCGTAGTCCGGCCTACAGGTGGTCTCGGTAAATGGTAATATAGTACAGTGGAGGTTTGGCAGGTCGGTCCGAGGAGGAAGGCAGTTTAAGAAGATGGTCCGGAGGAATGTGGTAGTCCGCTCGGATCACCTCGAGGTCGTGGTGATCAAACTCGGACACCATGGTGGTGTACCAGGGGGCCAAAGGAAGAGTGGAGGAAGCCATAGAGACTAACCGCAGGAAAGTTCGTCGGGGAAGATGGATGGAGCAACACACTTTGCCAGGACCCTAGCAGAGCGCGGAGAAACGACGCTTCGACCTCGGGAGTAAAAGGCGATGGTAAAAGCCGCAGGGTAAATTACTATTTATAGGAACCCAAGAATGATTTTGACCGTCCGATGACTGGACTAAGAAAGGCGGCAGAGGACGCGAGCCATCCGATCAGGCCCAGGAAAGGCCCTGAGGCAGCGCAGCCCACGTGCGCTCCCATCATTCGCCCGAATAGACGGTTGACTCCTCGCTGTTGATGCAGTCTGACCCTGATTGTTGTTTTGGTGTTGACACCGATTTTAGTTTAGGTGGATGATTATGATTATGGTTAAGTCCTGATCGGGGATTAGGCATGGTATGGAAAATTCTAGCTTGGAGGGCTAGGTGTTGAGAAAATCCTAGCTTGGAGGGCTAGGTGTTGGAAAAGTCCTAATTCAGAAGAAGTGGGTGAAAAGTCCTAGCTTGGAGGGCTAGGTGAAAAGTCCTAACTTGGAGGGTTAGGTGAAAATTTCCATCTTGGAGAGTTAGGTGAAAAAGTCCTGGCTTGGAGGGTCAGGTCTTAGCCTGGAGGGCTAGGTCTGGAAAAGTCCTAATTCGGAAGGGTTGAGTGAAAAGTCCTAGCTTGGAGGGCTAGGTGAAAAGTCCTAACTTGGAGGGTTAGGTGAAAATTCCCAACTTAGAGAGTTAGGTGAAAAATCCTTAGCTTGGAGGGCTAAGGTGGATAAAACCCTAGCTTGGAGGGCTAGGTTTGAGTCCTTGGATCGGTCTGGTGACCGATCAGGGATATTGACACGTTGTTCCTTCGTGGATCGGTCTGGTGACCGATCCAACGATGATTGATCGGTTTGGTGACCGATCATGGAGCACACAGTGAGGTTGGGAACCTACTGTGTGGCTCCTGATCCGTCTGGTGACCGATCAGGGAGCAGGCCGTTGCCTCGTTGCTTGGCTCCTGATCGGTCCGGTGACCGATCAGGGAGCAGGCAGCTTCCTCACTGCCTTGTTTCTGATTGGTCTGGTGACCGATCAGGAAGCACTCAGTGAGTTGAGTTCCCCCGCTGATCAGCTCCTGAACGATCTGGTGACCGATCCACGACTTAGGATTTAATTTCCGCAGTTACTGTTCACTCAGACGTGGACCGATCAGGCTTGAGCCTGAACGGATAGGGAGCTACCTGATCTGTCTGGTGACCGATCAGGCTTCACTCTGATCGGTCTGGTGACCGATCAGGCTTGTGTTGCCGCGAGAGCTGGGAGTCCCAGCTAAGCGGTGGATCGGTCTGGTGACCGACCCACAAGCCCTGGATCGGTTCGGTGACCGATCACTTTAATTCAAATTGCACTGTCAGACGCTCTGATCGCGTCTGACCGTATCCGATTCTCTACGCTTAACATCTGATACATGATTTGCTGCTTGATATGCTGTCCTAACACTCTGATTAAGCTACAGGTGACAGGGAAGGATTCAAACACTCAAGGAGAGTCAATGGAGGCCTTTCCTAGGAGCAGGTTTGTCCGTTTTCCATCTCAGGTTGCAACGGATGGAGCTGCAGACTGGAGCTGCTGACTGGAGCTTGGCTGAGGGAAGCTCAGGGAGTCCAGGGAGAGCTCAGTGGTAGCTGGCGTTGGCAGGTAAGCAGCTGGAAGTTGCAGGAGATGATGTCACCTGGTGCTGAGTGGAGAAACAAAAGGGCGCAAGAAAACTTCGTTGAAGCAGAGTTCGCAAATACAATTTTTGGCTTGAGTTCTTGCTGCGCCTTTGGGTTCTCCACATCTTGCTTGTGTGTTCTGAAGAGTCATCATCTTGTGCAAGCAACTACAATCTGTGAAGCAACCATTCCTTACTTGAGCGCTTGAAGGAAGGAACAAGAAGCTTCGAGTCCAACAGCGAGAAGACACGAGGAGAAGGTTCTTGCATGAGATCGTCGCTGGGTGGAGCTCAGAGGGAGCTTGCTGTGTTCTTGTCTTTGCTAAGTGCTAAGTAAGATCTTTCTTATGTTTCATTGTGCTTAAAATTATATCCTTGATTGAAACGCTGTGGAGAGGTTACTCCACCGAGAAGAAGGTTGTTTTCTATCCGGTGTTCACCGGGGCTTGATCTGCCGACGATCAAGGGATCGCCCACCTTAAGGGCATGCCAAGGAGTAGGGGCAAGTTATCCCCGATCCTTGTAAACCCTCCTTGTTAGCGATCTTGCTAGTTGTGTTAGTTTGCTTTCGTTTTCTGTTTTTCTGCTTACTCTGTGTTTGCTACTTCCGCTGTGCTACTAACAAATTGAGTGCAGAAGTTTGAAAAGCTTAAAGTCCAAGTGTTTGGCTATATTCACCCCCCCTCTCTAGCCATCCGGGTTCCAACAAGTGGTATCAGAGCTTGGGGCTTTGTTTTTGCGGATTAACAACCGAGAGCTATCATCCATGGCGTTGAGAGAAGGCTTTAGCACCACCCGACCTCCTTTCTTTGATGGCGCTGATTTTCAATATTAGAGATCAAAGATGGTGTATTATTTGAAGATGGACATCAATACTTGGTTCGCGGTGAAGGAGGGCTTCACTCCTCCAAAGGATGATGAAGGCAAGGAACTTGAATCGTGGCGGTGGACGGCCGAACAAACTCGAAAGAGTGAAGTCAACGCGAAGGCGGTTGTCACTCTACAATGAGGCATGAACAAAGACCAACTCATCAAGGTTGGTCCTTTCACAAGTGCAAAGGACTTGTGGAACAAAGTATGTGCTACAAAGTATCCATGGTGGATGCCTAAAAGCATTTCCAAGGAATGCTTTGTGGTCATCCATGGTGGATGCCTACAAAGTATCCAAGGATTTATCCATTGTTAAGTTAGATGATTTGTTTTGTGAAATGAAATTGCATGAAATGGCTAACAAAGGCCCCAAGGAGAAGGGGATTGCCTTAGTTGCAGGGGACCGATCCAATAAGAAGAAGAAGGAGAAGGAAGTCTCTTCATCTTCATCCTCTTCCGAATCCGAGTCCGATTCTGAGGAAGATGGCAGCGGCTCCTCATCCTCCGATATGACGAATTTTGTGAGAAGGATGATAAAAGGGGTCGACGCTTCAAGGGTAAAGGTAATCCTAGTGAAGCTAAACTTGATAAGACTAATGCTTCTTGCTATGAGTGTGGTAGGAAAGGGCATTTCAAGAATGAATGTCCAAAGCTAAAGAAGAAGGAGGAGAAATCCAAAAAGAAAGAAGAAAAATCCAAGAAGAAGAAGAAAGCCTTGAAGGCTACTTGGGATGAATTCTCCTCAAGCTCATCCGATGAAGAGAAGGAGGAGAAGAGCACAAGGCATGTGGCACTCATGGCTCTTGGAAAGGAAAGCAGTGATGAATCTTCCAACTCCTCAAACGCGGCTTCATCATCTTCGGATGATGAAGAGGTAACTTCTCCTGAACTTGAGAAATGTTATAGAGCTATTGCATGTTTAACCAATATGTTAAAGAAGTCAAAAAGTAAGATTAAAACATTGCAATTGGAAATTGAACAATTGAAAGCATCTAGGGATGATAATATAGATGACTTGCATATTGAATTGTTAGAAGATGAGATTAAGTCATTGAAACTTGAGGTTGAAAATTTGAAATCCTCTTAGGTTGAGGATGTAGATGATTTGCATGATGATTTGCTAGTAGAAGAAAACAAATCATTGAAGAGTAAAGTTGAGAAACTCAAGAATATTCTTGAGAAGTTCTCAACTAGCTCTAAGACCTTAGACATGATCTTGAATGCCCAAAGGGCAGTCTACAATAGGGTCGGTATTGGTTACCGACCCAAAGAACCTTCATTTGTGTCCCTTATGTCTAGGACTGACATGAGACAATCTAAGACGCCTAGGGTTCAAAAGAAAGTTGTCAAGACATGGGTGCCTAAGTCTTGTTTAGTTGATGCTTTAGGTCCTAAGGTTTGGGTACCTAAAACTTCTATTTTTCGAATTGTGTAGGTTATGATTGAGGGGGAGCATCTATCAACTTGTTTCGTTGATAGTGGATGCTCCAAACACATGACCGGGGATAGATCATTGTTTACCACACTTCACAAGAAAAGTAGAGGTAATGTTTCATTTGGTAACAATGGTAGTCTTAAGGTCATAGGAATAGCAGACATTCAAATATCCGAATGTCTTAGAATTTCAAATGTCCTTCTAGTCAAGGGGATGATTTTTAATCTCCTAAGTGTCAGTCAATTGTGTGACACGGGTTACACGATTGATTTTCAACCAAGTCAATGTCTAGTTAGACAACATGACACATTGGACACGGTACTAGTAGGAACAAGAGTAGACAATATTTATCAAGTTTCATTTAAAAGTGCTACTAATGTTTCTGCTAAGTGTTTCATGTCAAAAGAAGAAGAGTCCACCCTTTGGCACCGAAGGCTAGCACATGTGAACATGAAGAACATCCGGAAGTTGGCCAACAAGGGATTAGTTCGAGGCTTACCAAGCATCAAGTATGAAAAGGACAAACTTTGTGATGCATGTCAAATGGGTAAGCAAACAAAATCTGCTCATAAAGGTAAAAGCGCTGTAAGTACATCTACCGCTTTAAATTTACTTCACATGGATCTATTTGATTGTAGTACTATCATATCATTAAATGGAAGTAGGTATTGCTTTGTTATCATTGATGATTTTACTAGATATACATGGACTTACTTTTTAAAATATAAGGACCAAACATTAGATGTTTTCATTTCTTTTTGTAGAAGAGTTGAAAATGAGAAATCATCAACCATTAAGACCATTAGAAGTGATCATGGAGGTGAATTTCAAAACCAACGATTTTTAGGATTTTATCAAGATAGAGGTTATAAGCATGAGTTCTCCACTCCTAGAACACCACAACAAAATAGTGTTGTAGAGAGGAAGAACCGTGTCTTACAAGAGGCTGCACGAAGCATGCTTAATGAGTACTCACTACCGAGTTACTTATGGGCCGAAGCTGTAAATATAGCTTGCTATGTGCAAAACCGAGTCCTCATCCATAGGTTTTGGGGTAAGACTCCCCATGAACTTTGGTTTGGGAAACCACCTACGGTTAAACACCTTAGGGTGTTTGGTTGTAAGGTGTTCATCCTAAACACCAAGGATCATCTTGGGAAGTTCACGGCAAAGGCTGATGAAGGGATACTAGTCGGGTACTCCCTCGTTAGCAAAGCCTACCGAGTCTACAACAAGAAGTCTAGACTGGTTGAAGAGTCCTCTGATGTTGTCTTTGAAGAAATTCCAAAATCAAATGACCAATCAGAAAATGAAGATGAAGTCCAATTCGAACTTAGGAGACTAAGTTTGAATGAGAGTCCAAATGTTGTTGATGGTGATGAATCTGATGACGGTGAGCCTAGGCAATCCATAGATCAGCCAGACCCTGAGGCTGAGCTTGTGTCTAGTGAACCCATTCAAGAAGCACCACCAACACCTAGGCAAACTAAATTAGCCTCTAGTCATCCCCAAGACCAAATTGTTAGAGACATCCATCATGGGGTTAGAACTAGATCATTCTTCCAGAATGAGGCTAATGAAGTTGCTCTAATTTTCGAAATTGAGCCTAGAAAAATTGATGAAGCATTAAATGATCCCGATTGGATCATTGCAATGCAAGATGAACTAGGTCAATTCGAGAGGAGTCAAGTTTGGGACTTAGTCCCTAGACCCAAGAAGACCACCATCATTGGAACCAAATGGGTTTTCAAAAATAAATTGAACCATAAGGGAGAAATCATTAGAAACAAGGCACGCTTAGTAGCCAAGGGCTATAGTCAAGTTGAAGGCCTTGATTATGATGAGACCTATGCTCCCGTGGCACGATTAGAGTCCATCCGATTGATGCTAGCATTTGCAGCACATCATGGTTTCAAATTATATCAAATGGACGTCAAATCTGCTTTTCTAAATGGTTTAATTAGAGAAAAGGTCTATGTTGAACAACCACCGAGGTTTGAGAGTACCGAATTTCCAAACCACGTGTTCAAACTCAAAAAGACACTTTATGACCTTAAACAAGCACCTCGAGCTTGGTATGAGCGGTTGTCGACATTCCTAATTGAGAAGGGCTTCGTTAGAGGCCAAATAGACCCTACACTATTTCTACGGAGAGATGGTTATAATATTTTTGTAGCCCAAGTATATGTTGATGACATAATTTGTGGCTCAAACAACAAGGGCTATTTAAATGAGTTCATTGGACACATGGAAAGTGAATTTGAAATGAGTCTAGTGGGAGAGTTGACTTTCTTCCTTGGACTTGAAATCAAACAAACCCGAGATGGGATCCATGTGCACCAATCGAAATACACACAAGAAATGCTTCAAAATTCAATATGAGTGATTCAAAAGAGGTAACCACTCCCATGGCCACAAACACAAGATTAGACAATGATAAGAGTGGTAAACCCGTTGATTTGACACAATATCGAAGCATGATAGGTAGTTTGCTATACCTCATAGCTAGTCGACCTGATATTCTTTTCGCTGTGGGTAGGTGCGCTAGGTATCAAGTCTGTGCCAAGGAATCTCACTTAATCGCTGTTAAGCGAATTTTGAGATATCTCAAAGGCACAATTGGAGTCGGTCTATGGTACCTGATAAGTACCATTTTGTTGATTATTTTAATTGCTAAAATTCATGTTTGACCCATGTTTTACTTGCTTAATTGTGATTTTACCCTAGGTTTTAGGATTTCCTCTTATTTTGGACTTAATTGCAAATTTGCACATTTTTGGATTATTTGGCCACTAATTTTTTGATATATTTTTTTGTAGGCATGAAAGGATCCTGGACCTAGGGCATACTGGGTCAAACTTGAGTCGAAAGTGGACCCGGATCGAGTTATCAAGTTTCGGATTAATCTGGGTCGTCCGATTCAAAAACGGCTAGATCTGAGCCATCCGGGACCATCTGAAGCAATCCGAGCTAGGGTTAGGGTTGATCAAGCACTCTGATCAAGATCTGAAGGTTTCATCCCAATCAGAGCTAAATCAACCGTTGGATCAAGCTCGGAGGGCTCTAGATCGTCCATTCAAAGATTAGGTTGATCTGGACCATCTGTTGCACATCTGGAGGATCCGAGCTACCACGAGGCAGATCCTGACCCCTGATCAACATCCTCAAAGTTTGGCTCAAATCAGAGCAAGATTAGCCGTTGGATTTCCTCAAATCAATCTGGGCCGTCTATGCTTAAGTATTTAATCAAAACTCGCCACAATCTTCAGCTCGTCGCGTCTCCGCCGCAGTTTCTTCTTCTTCGCATTTCTTCTTCATTTCTTCAGCTGTTCCTTCAATCCAAGGGGCGCGACCACCTCCATCCTTCATTAGATCAAGTTCGAGGTCACCGGGGAGAGCAATCGGTAGAGTTTCAGCTCGGAATTGGGCAAGAACAGGGCTGAGTGAGGGTTTCTTCAGCTCTGTATTTGGTTGCTTCGGTTTCGGTTTTGTCAGGTTCTCCATCAGTCCAAGATATCTGGAGGGGTTCTCGGATAAGCTTTGATCATTCCCGCACCTTCATTTCAATCAGACAAGGCTGAATTGAAGAAATCGATTGGGTTTTCCCTCTTGAACAGATTTGAGCTAGATTCGACTACCAATTCAGTTCCCCAGTGAATTGCTGAGCTTACGGGTTTGAGGCCAGCCCTTGCGTGACGAACAAGGAGACCTTGAGCTAATGGAGTGATTGGGGTTTAGATTTCTTGTTGTAATTTCCGTTTGTAGCTGTAATTTCCATTACTGCCTTAGTTTCGTTTCTGTCTCTGTTTCAGATTGGTTAACTTCGTTTACTGCATTGTTATAGATTAAATTAGGGTTCAATCTTCAAGTTAAGTAGTTTAGGAACCTGTTTAGTGAACATTTGGTTTCAATTTCAGTTGATTTCCTATTCTAGTTTTTGCGTATCAGCTGTAGATTTCGTATCAGCCCTGTTTTGCCATTTCATTTCTGATTTCTACAGTTTCTTTCAATTCGATTTATGTCCAGCTTAATTCCTGCAATTAGAGATCACATTTAGTGTGTTAATGTATTAGATTCGAGTTTGTGTCTCATTCAGCTTTAATTCTGAATTTTTAGCCCTGTTACAGCGTATCAACATTTCTGATTTCTGCAGCTTTAGTTTCCAATTGTGCAAGTAGGTTTATCAGTCCTGAATTTGTTTCAAGCGAGTTCTAGCTTAGTGAATCCTATTCTGAATTTGAATTAGTGCACTCGACTTAAGCTCGCATAGGTTTATTTCTGTTCAACTGCAAATCTGAATTTCTGCAAGTTATCCATTTCATTTTTGCACATCATGATTGGTTTCGGAAAGTTTGTTTCAATTGAGTTAGTTTCTGCATTTATTGACTGCTAAAGTCTACTCCCGATTTGTTTACTTCACACTCAATAGCTTCACATTAGTAGCTTGTTTAACCTTGCACCCAAGAGGAGTGGAAGCTGCTATTTCTGCACATCAAAATTCTGCAGTCAACTCTGCATTTCTGCAATTTGAATTATTTTTGCTGAACTTCTACATTCATGCTCTGCTATTTCTGAATCCATTTCTCCTTTCAGTTGTTTCTGAGTTGAATCGTTCTATTCTCGAATTGCAGTAACCTTCACTTATGTTCTGCATGATAGTATCAGTTCTGCACTTGTTTTCCACAGCCTGCTGATCAGTTAGCATTGAGTTTCAATCACATTTCTGCAATTGTGTCAGTTTGGATGTGCTGAAGGTTGTATCAAATGAACTGAATTTCGTATCAGAGATAGTAGTTCTTTTAATCTTGCTGAAGTAAATTCATGTATCGATCTCAGCTTGGTTATATGTTTTGCAATTGATATGAATCTGCAATCCTGTCTTCAAGTTGCTGAAAATTTTGCATCCAATTTCTGCTGTCAATTTCTGCAGCAGTTTGATTGGAAACTCTGCATTCCAATCAGTGGTTGCACTTCTTCCTTCAAAATTTCTGCAACGTGCCTGAATCGTAGTATCCCTTCTGCATTTAGTATCAGAATTCGGCAACTAGCTTCCCTATCCTGCATGCCATGATCAGTTTATTTCTGCAAGTTTGTGCCAAGTGAAAACTTGTTTCGGATTAGTGATTAGCTTGATGGGCATTTGGTTGTGTTGAGTTCCAATTTAGTTGAAGTTAAACCCACTTGTCAGATTGTATTGTGCTCGGCATAAATTGGTTTTACAACTCATTTGTTTCTGAATTTTCATCTTTATTTCGGTAAACCAGCTTGCATTTCGGCACTTTGGTATCAAGTGAAGTTTCGGCACCACTTTTGTGTTAATTGTTCATAGATTGCTTATCATTTGAGTTGTTTTGAGTGGAAATTCTTGAAGCTAATATCTGCATTAGTATTAATCGGAATTGATTGATTTAATATCAGATTTGTTTTCCAAATTAAGCTAAGTTGCATTTAAGCTTCCATTTGTTTGAGTCCATGGATTGCCATTACTTTGTTTAAGTTGCTTGGTTCAGTTTCCTTCTTTCTTTATGCTTTCATTGCGATTTTATTTCCGATTGCAACCCAAACCCCGAATATCTATTTGAAACCCGAAAACACAAACGACACATAAATACAAGCACGAATCACACACGTCAACTAGTCCCGAGGAAAAATACGACATGTCGCCCCTTTACTACGTTTTCATATTTTTGATTGCAAAAAGGGTTTCCAGCATATTTTAAATTCTGATGGTCCCACAATTCGTGACAACTTAACCTAGTATTTCGGGGCCATCAGTACCCCCGTACCGAATCATTTGACTTAATTGGCTATACAGATTCCGACTACGCTGGATGTAAATTGGACCGGAAAAGCACAAGTGGGGGTTGCCAATTTCTAGGATCATCCTTAGTAAGTTGGTCAAGTCGGAAGCAACATTGTGTTGCTCTCTCCATAACCGAGGCAGAATATATTGTCATGGGAGAGAGTGTTGGGCTAGAGAGGGGGGTGTGAATAGCCCCGACAAGAGATTTTTACTCTTTGATTACTTCTTGTCTGCACTCAGGTTAGCAAGCAGCGGAAAATAACAGAAATAAACACAAACAGAAGCTAAGACAGTGGATTTACAAGGTTCGGGGATAACTTGCCCCTACTCCTTGGCGTGCCCGTAAGGTGGGCGATCCCTTGATCGTCGGCAGATCAAGCCCCGGAAATCCGGATATCACAGTCTCCTTCTCGGTGGAGAAACCTCTCCACACAGTTGTCTTACAGTATGTTAATAAAGCACAGAGACGAAGGAGCTTACAGAGCGCGAGAAGACAGTTTTACACCCCACCACTTACAACACAACCACAAGATAGCCTTCACTCAGCTTTCCTTCTTGCGTTGTCTGCTTGCTGATGGAGTCGCAACACTTCTTTTCGAGCTCGAGGATTTCACTGATCAGAATTGAATTTCGCAAGTGTTCGCTTTTCTGTTCTCTTCACATCTGATATATCTCAACTCAACTCAGGACATCGGACGTGTGTAGCACATTCCCTGCTCACCCACGACCCTAGGACCAGCCGCGTGCAGCATGCTGCTCACCCACGACCCTAGGACCAGCCGCGTGCAGCAAGCTGCTCACCCACGACCTCAGTCTGCCCATTTCTGACTGAAGTTTCCAACTGCCCTTGGCAGAAAATCAGAAACCCGTTACACTCAGAGTAGAGAGTTTGATTCACGGAAGTACTTCTTGCGTTATCCTGCATTACCTGCACAACACTCAGGAACACGTTATAGCAATAAGAACTTGACGTGAATGAGAAGACAGTAGAAGAAACTTCAATTTGAATTACAGTTTTCAGATACTAATCGATCCACCCGACCGATCAATATGAGTCCTGATCGATCAGATATCTATCTGATCGATCCAGTGACTTTCTGATCGATCACCCTGATAGATCAGAGAAAGTTCCTGATCGGTCAAAGACCGATCAGGGGTTTCAGGCCCTTAGAGTCTCAACGCACCTGATCGGTCAGTGACCGATCAGGGAACACCTTTGATCGGTCACACTGACCGATCATGGAACAGCTGGACCGATCAGGGTGGTCCCTGATCGGTCCAGGAGGGCCCTGATCGGTCACCAAGACCGATCAGGGTCTTCTCCCTCTTGGGCTCTTACTCACTGATCGTTCATCAGAACGATCAATGTAACGATCAGTGTTTCAGGCCTTAGAGTCTCAACGCACCTGATCGGTCAGTGACCGATCAGGGAACACCTTTGATCGGTCATACTGACCGATCATGGAGCAGCTGGACCGATCAGGATAGTCCCTGATCGGTCCAGGAGGGCCCTGATTGGTCCGTATGACCGATCAGGGTCTTCTCCCTCCTACTCACTGATCGTTCATCAGAACGATCAAACCTTCCAACAGAAAGGTTGGAAAACCTTCTGTTCTCTCCCTGATCGTTCACCAGAACGATCAGGCTCCTTGGATTTCCCTGGATCGGTCACCTGATCGATCCTCCAAAGAGACTCCGTGCCAACCGATCTCCCGACCGATCCAGCCTCAATTCAATTCAAACCCGGCTTCACTCGCCGAGGTTTCAGTCACCCGGCTTCACTCACCGGGATTTTAATCACCCGGCTTCACTCACCGGAATTCTAATCACCTGGCTTCACTCACCAGGATTTAAGTCACCCGGCTTCACTCACCGGGACCCTGCTTCACTCGCTAGGGTTTCAGTCACGTCCCCGACCAGGACTTAATCCTAAACCATCTCATTGCCCTAAACTTAAATCGGCGTCAACACCAAAACAACAATCAGGTCAGACTGTAATCAACAATCTCCCCCTTTTTGTTGTTTGACAACCCGATTCTAAGTTTAGGTTTTGGAAATCAATCTACATTACGTTTCACTATCGCAAGGGAATCAGAGTCGAGATAACCCTAAACTTAACTCACCGTCCTCTCCCCCTTTGTCAAACACTGAAAAGGGGTTCAGACTGGTAATTAAGTTTAAGATAACTCCCCCTTAATCAAAGGACTCCGAGATACGTAATTAAGAGGTATATGAAAGGAATATGACATAAAGGTATCAAGATAGGATAAACATATGCATCATATATAAATGAGCGCGAGCAGTATAACATAAGGAATGTACACAGTCACTTCTGAGTACTAACATAATGTCATACAGGCAGGGAAAATAACAATCACTCCTGAGCCGGGGGATCATCAGACTGCATCGGATCGAATGCAGTATCGTCGACGGGTAGAAAGCTCCCCGGAGCGGTGCTGCTGGACGGCGCAAATCCAGGAAATGTAGGCTGGGGCGGATGACCCGCCATCCAAGTGCGCCACTCTGCGAACATCGCCTGCTGCTCCGTGTACATCCTGGTCTGATAGGCCTCCTGACTGGCTCGCCAACCAGAAATCTCAGACTCGATCAAGTGTAGACGGTGATCAAAAGTCTGCTCGAGCTGATCAATCTGCCAGCGGAGATCTGGGTCGTGCTCGTACTCCTCTGCTGCGGCATGCTGGCCAGCTGGAGCAGCTCGTACCTGAACCGGTGCTGCCCGCGGTAACTCCCCTAAACCTCGACCATCCTTCCACCGAAGGCCCTGTGGTCCGACAATGATGCCAGACTTGGAGAACGCGCGTCGCCCAAGTCTGCAGTCCTGTCGCACCATCGGCTCAGTCCTGCCTTTGGACACATCAATACCGACTGACTCGAGCCAGTCAGTGATGATGTGACCATATGGCATATAGACTGTGCGACGGCTGGAACCACCATAGGATATGATGGAGTAGAAAATGCATGCCATGATATCAAAGTCAAGGCGGCAATGCATCCCATAAAGCATCAAACAATGATAGGGGCGTATTTCAGCTAAGGGTTTGGAGGTGATAGGAAGGAGGCAGTTAGTGATAATCTTAAAAAGAATGTACTCAGACGGAGAGAGGCGTAGAGCTGCAAAGGTAGGAAACTCCCCGTCTAACTCATCGAGCCCACCAGATCTGGGCTGTCTGAAGAAATGCTCGTAGATAGAATCAGATGTGACTCCCTCAAATGGAGCCGGTAATGGGTTTGGAATATTAGGAAAAATAGGATAAGAGTTGTCTGATAAACGACAGCCTAGATATTGTGCAAAAATGCTATAATTGAATTCTAAATCGGTTGTGGCCACTCGGGTGGTGTATCCTGACCGGCCATTATCAATTAAGTTATTATAGAATTCAGAGACTAGATCGGTATTGATAGCTCGTTCAAGGAAAAGGAAGGTCTCAAGATTATAGAATTCGATAATTTCCTTCACTGAAGGACAATTATCGTAAACAAATGATTTGTCCACCGATCGGCAGGGAAGAAGTTTAAAAGTAGAATTTTGAAAGGCTGTTTCAAAATTGGAATTAATAAATCGTGGGCTGGTGGAGGGTTGAGGGCGAGAGGTTCGGGTAGTAGGCTTCTTAGAGGTACTCGCAGCGGGAGCCTTTCCCTTAGAGGATTTCCTAGGGTTGGGAAATAGGTCACGGTGGTAACACAATAGACAGCACAGTCACGGCAAGGCAAGGGGTAACCATGCAAGGGGTACACAATACACCATAAGGGACGACACAACAAAGAAAATACAGTCATGGCAAGGGTTGAGGTGCGGCACAACAACAACAACAAAAAAATGATTAGTTTCCAACAGTTAGCTGAAACAATGTAAGAAAGAAGAGAAACAAATCTTACTTCGGTGCCATTGTATTGTGAGAAGAATAGGTTGGAGAGGCTTGAGATTGCGCTGGAAGGGAGTGACAACCCAACTCACAAAGACTGGTGAAGAAGATGAGGTAAAGGAGTGTGTGTGCGCGATGGGAGTGTCGGCGCTAGAGTTGAAGAGGATATAGGACTTTACCAGGTTGGTGGCCAACCCTAGTAAATGATGGGGATCGGATCACCGTCCGATCCCAACACATCCAGACCGATCAGGATATTCCTGATCGGTCAGATATTCTCTGATCGGTCCGCGTGACCGATCAGGATACGTCCTGATCGGTCTGCGTGACCGATCAGGAATGGTTCCTGATCGGTCTGCGGACCGATCAGGGTGGTCTGAGGCTTTGAGGCGGGCTTCCTGATCGGTCCTTTGGACCAATCAGGAAATATCCTGATCGGTCACCATGACCGATCAGGAAGGTTCCTGATCGATCAGTCGATCGATCAGGGAATCGTCAGCTCAAACCGACACTATCAATTGAATGGAGGACTTTCTTCCTGATCGATCTCTGGATCGATCAGATATCAGATATCAGAAACGATCTGATACTTTTCAGATATTTTCATCTCAGCTAAACCTGATGTTTCAATCGGTTCTCTCATCTTCCATGTTAAAGATATTTATGTTCCAATCTCGAATCCTTATGATGCTATATTATAACATAAACTTCTCCAATATTATAACATAAACTTCAACCAATGGAGGAGAAATCCATTAGACAGTCAAATTAAAATCAAACTCAGTTCGTATCAACCTCCAATCAAGTTTCCTTGATTGGAATGTCCAAATATGATCTAGGAACCAAATACACATGTATTATGCATTGGTTTTCCCCATACTTGGTCAACTTAATGATTTTTGTCGCGTCAACCTAATTTCTCAAGGGATGCATGAACATTTTGAGAAATTAGGTTAATCCTATCATCTCACCCCATTTCTAGCAAACAAAAGCATTTTGTTAACCCTTATAATTTGTGTGAGATGTCCCCAAGTTGCCCAATAATTGTTACCCAATAATTTTGAAATGATCATGAAGGGTTTGTGTTCTTTTCAATCCTATGAACCACGACACATGCCCAACTCCCTCCTTAAGAAACTAAATTCATTTTCGGGGAGTGGTTTAGTGAAAATATCTGCTAGATTCGATTTTGACTCTACATGTGAGAGTACAATATCTCCTCTAGCAACATGATCCCTAATGAAGTGGTGGCGCACTTCAATGTGTTTGGTCCTTGAATGATGGACTGGATTTTTTGTGAGGTTTATTGTGCTTATGTTGTCACACAACACTTGCACACCCTTGTAGGATAATCCATAATCCTCTAGTGTGTGTATCATCCACAACAATTGTGATATACTCTCACCCATGGCAATATATTCTGCCTCGGTCGTGGAGAGAGCAACACAATGTTGCTTCCGACTTGACCAACTCACTAAAGATGATCCTAAGAATTGGCAACCCCCACTTGTGCTTTTTCGATCCAACTTGCACCCAGCATAGTCGGAATCAGTATAGCCCATTAAGTCAAATGACTCTGTACGGGGGTACCAAAGGCCGACTCCAATCGTGCCCTTAAGGTATCTCAAAATTCTCTTAACAGCAATCAAGTGAGATTCCTTGGCACACACTTGGTATCTAGCACACATACCCACAGCAAAAAGAATGTCAGGGCGACTTGCTGTGAGGTATAGCAGGCTGCCTATCATACTCCGATATTGGGTTAGGTCAACCGGCTTCCCACTCTCATCATTGTCTAATTTTGTGTTTGTCGCCATGGGAGTGGTTACCTCTTTAGAGTCACTCATGTTAAATTTCTTGAGCATCTCTTGAGTGTATTTGGATTGGTGCACATGGATTCCGTCTCGAGTTTGTTTGATTTCGAGTCCAAGGAAGAAGGTCAATTCTCCCACAAGACTCATCTCAAATTCACTCTCCATGTGTCCAATAAACTCATTCAAATAGCCCTTGTTATTGGAGCCACAAATTATGTCATCGACATATACTTGAGCTACAAAGATATTATCACCATCCCTACGTAGGAATAATGTAGGGTCTATTTGTCCTCTCACAAATCCTTTTTCAATGAGGAATGTTGACAACCTCTCATACCAAGCCCGAGGTGCTTGTTTAAGCCCATAAAGAGCCTTTTTGAGCTTGAACACGTGGTTTGGAAATTCGGAATTCTCAAATCCCGGTGGTTGTTCAACATGGACTTCTTCTTTAATGAACCCATTTAAGAAGGCCGATTTAACATCCATTTGATAGAGTTTGAAACCTCGATGCGCAGCAAATGCAAGCATCAATCGTATGGACTCTAATCGGGCCACGGGAGCGTAGGTCTCATCATAATCAAGGCCTTCAACTTGACTATAGCCCTTGGCTACTAAGCGTGCCTTGTTTCTTACGATTTCTCCCTTGTGGTTTAATTTATTTTTGAAGACCCATTTGGTTCCAATAATGGTGGTCTTCTTAGGTCTAGGGACCAAGTCCCAAACTTGGCTTCTCTCAAATTGACCTAGTTCGTCTTGCATAGCCATAATCCAATCGGGATCATTTAATGCCTCATCAATTTTCCTAGGTTCAATTTCAGAGATTAAGGCAACTTCATTAGCCTCATTCCTAAAGAATGATCTAGTCCTAACCCCATGGTGGAAATCTCCGACAATTTGATCTTGGGGATGACTAGAGGCTAACCTAGTTTGTCTTGGTGTCGGAGGAGCTTCTGGGATGATGTCACTAGGCGCGGGCTCAGGCTCAGGGTCCGGCTGAGCTACGTATCGTCTAGGCTCACCATCATCAGATTCATCAACATCATTTCCCACACTAGGACTCTCATTCAAACCTAGTCTCCTAAGTTCGATTTGAGCTTTCTCTACTTTTTCTGGTGAATCAATTGCTTTTGGAATTTCCTCAAAAACAACATCAGAAGATTCTTCAACTAATTTGGATTTTTTGTTGTAGACTCGGTAAGCTTTGCTGACAAGAGAATACCCGACCAGTATCCCTTCATCAGCTTTTGCTGTGAACTTTCCAAGGTGATCCTTGGTGTTTAGGATGAACACCTTACAACCAAACACCCGAAGATGTTTAACTGTGGGTGGTTTTCCAAACCATAGTTCGTGTGGAGTCTTCCTTAAAAATCTATGAATGAGAACTCGATTTTGCACATAGCAAGCTGTGTTCACAGCTTCAGCCCATAAGTAGCTCGGTAGAGAGTACTCATTGAGCATGCTTCGTGCAGCCTCTTGTAAGACCCGGTTCTTCCTCTCTACAACACCATTTTGCTGTGGTGTTCTAGGAGTAGAGAACTCATGTCTATATCCTTTCTCTTGACAAAATTCTAAAAACCTATGGTTTTGAAATTCTCCTCCGTGATCACTCCTAATTGTCTTAATTGTTGTAGATTTTTCATTTTCAGTTCTTCTACAAAAGGAAATAAAAACATCTAGGGTTTGATCCTTATGTTTTAGAAAATAAGTCCAAGTATATCTAGTATAGTCATCAATAATCACAAAGCAATACCTACTACCATTCAAAGAGATAGTCGTACTACAGTCAAATAAATCCATGTGTAGTAGATCTAGGGCAGTAGAGGTACTTACAGTGCTTTTACCTTTGTGACACGATTTCGTTTGCTTACCCATTTGACATGCATCACATAACTTCTCCTTTTCGTACTTGATGCTTGGTAATCCACGAACAAGTCCTTTGTTGGCTAATTTCCTGATGTTCTTCATGTTCACATGCGCCAACCTCCGATGCCAAAGTGTGGACTCATCTTCTTTTGACATGAAACACTTGATAGAAGCATTAATAGCACTTTTAAATGAAACTTGATAAATATTATCTATCCTTGTGCCTACTAGTACCGTGTCAAGTGTGCCATTTTGTCTAACTAGACATTGACTTGGTTGAAATTCAATTGTGTAACCCGCATCACACAATTGACTGACACTTAGGAGATTGAAAGTCATCCCCTTGACTAGAAGGACATTTCTTATTTTAAGACATTTGGATACTTGAATATCTCCTATCCCTATAACCTTAAGGCTACCATTATTACCAAATGATACATTACCTCTACTTTTACCTTGTAGAGTAGTGAACAAAGATCTATCCCCGGTCATATGTTTGGAGCACCCACTATCAACAAACCAAGTTGATAGATGCTCCCCCTCAATCAGTGCCTACACAACACGAAAAATGGATGATTTAGGTACCCAAATCTTGGGACCTAGTGCACCTTCAATGCATGATTTTGGCACCCATGCCTTGATTACTTTCTTTTGGATCTTAGGAACCTTAGGTGATCTACCATGGGTCCTAGACATTAATGAAACAAAAGTCGGTTCTTTGGGTCGGTAACCTATACCGGCCTTGTTGTAAACTGCTCTTTGAGCATTGAGGATCATGTCCAAAGTCTTGGAGCCAATTGAGAACTTCTCAAGGAGACCCTTGAGTTTCTCAACCTCACCCCTTAAGGCTTTGTTCTCATCCTCTAATAACTCAACATGCAAATCATCAATATCCTCATCCTTAGAGGATTGTAGTTGTTCTATCTCTACTTTCAAAGATTTAACTTTGTCTTTTGATTTCTTTAACAGATCAGTCAAACATGCAATGGTCCTATAGCATTTGTCTAATTCAGGAGAAATTACCTCTTCATCATCCGAAGATGATGAAGCCGTGGTTGACGAGGACTCATCACTGCTCTCCACATCTTCAAGGGCCATGAGAGCTACATGGCGAGTACTCTTCTCCTCCTTTTCTTCATCAGATGAACTGGAAGAGGACTCATCCCACGTGGCCTTCAAGGCTTTCTTCTTCTTCTTTGCTTTCTCCTCCTTCTTTTTGAGTTTTGGGCATTCACTCTTGTAGTGCCCTTTCTTGCTACATTCATAACATGTAACGTTAGTTTTATCAACTTTAACTTCACTTGTATTACCTTTCCCTTTGTAGCGTCGGCTCTTCCTCATCATTCTTCTCACGAAGTTGGCCACTTCGGATGAGGAAGACTCGCTGCCTTCTTCCTCGGATTCGGATGAAGAGAAAGAAATCTCCTTCTCCTTTTTCTTTTCTTTCTTCTTCTTGGTCTTGTCCCCTGCCACAAGAGCAATCCCCTTCTCCTTGGGGCCTTTGTTAGCCATCTCATGCAGTTCCATTTCACAAAATAAATCATCTATTTTAACTATTGACAAGTCCTTGGATACCTTGTAGGCATCCACCATGGATGACCATAAGGCATTCCTTGGAAAGGCTTTAAGAACATACCTCACTAGGTCGCGGTTCTCGACCCTTTCATCAATGGAATGTAAACCATTAAGGATCTCCTTGAATCTACCATGAAGTTCACTTACTGATTCACTTTCCTTCATGGAAAGGTTTTGGAGTTGGTTGAGGAAAAGATCCCTCTTGGCTATC